>JAXCGZ010011954.1:47500-50940 GCA_037179515.1 Halocaridina rubra
TCTTTAAGTAACATCTATAAAATTCTATACCTGTTTGGAATACAATAATAATAATAAAAATCACTGCTACTTTCCTCAAATCGCTATGCAAATATTAACAATCACCACTAAATTATTTTTCCTACTAAAAATACAAAGTTTATAGCAAATGAAAACCTGAGTTGTTGAAAAATATAGTTATTATTTAGGAAACTTTTAATGGTGATGGTATAGCAGCTATTAGCCATTACGTTTGACCCTTATCACCCATTTTTTTCCCTTAGGGAGCCATATTTGCTTGGTAACAATTTTACAGCGATCGTAAACCAACACGAGAACGGGCAATGTTATACTCGTAAGTTCTCAAGTAACTGTCTAGCACTCTGCCCTTGCTGTATAGATGCTTCAGTCATTCAACTTCAGCATAAGGAGACAACGGCCAGATTTCTTAAACAGTGTAAACCTAGGATACCATATTGTTAGTTAGTTAGACACACACATATGGATTTCATAAACGCATTTGACGCGGTTCTGTGTATGGCTAGTGACAAGCCTTACATGGCGAAAAGTCAAGTAGGTTATTCAACCTTAATCCTCTTCTGCTTCAACCAAGTTTGTGTCTACCCCCATTCATGGGAATCACATGTGACTTAAATGGACCTAGTACGTCAGTACATACTCTATAATACTCAGAGACAAAAAAAAAAAAAGCCGTGCAACTCAAACGGGAGAATTATAAATGAAAATGTGCTTATGTTGTAGGTAGTCTCTTGCATATTTCATATAGTAACAGCATATATACTCTCTCTCTCTCTCTCTCTCTCTCTCTATATATATATATATATATATATATATATATATATATATATATATATATATATATATATATATATATATATATATATATATATATATATATATATTTTATATATATATATATATATATATATATATATATATATATATATATATATATATATATATATATATGATTGATTGATTCGGTTTTACGTCTCGAACTCCCTTTTCTACTAAAGGCTAGGACGGATGCCTTTTTGCGAAGGACTTGTTTTGGCATGTGTAATCGTTACCCTGAGTGTATGCTCTTACTAACCTCAGTCCGTGACGGGGCGCGAAACCTCGACCTGCCGACACAGAGTCGCGGACGCTACCATTTAGCCAAGGAGACTATATATATATATATATATATATATATATATATATATATATATATATATATATATATATATATATATATATATATATATATATATATATATAAATATTAAACTGTTCCATATACATGAGACTTCGTCATCAAAAATGATAGTGAAGCAACCAGACAATACAATACTACCTAATAAAGCATGCAAAGCTGGATATATATATATATATATATATATATATATATATATATATATATATATATATATATATATATATATATATATATATATATATATATATATATATATATATATATATATATATATATATATATATATATATATGTATATATATATATATATATATATATATATATATATATATATATATATATATATATATATATATATATATATATATATATATATATATATATATATATATATATAAAATATATTCCTTCATTGTGATACACATAATCATTATTCGTAATAATATCTGATACACATTTTTTCTTGTAATTATACAAGAGAAACTAAAACCTATTTATGACATTGGCGAAGAAGAATTAATATAATTCAAATAATTAACGAAAAAAGGTACTTGGAAAAGGAGATCATCAATGATCCTGCTCCTACTCCTGATCTGGATTTTCTTTTTATTCGCCGGAAAGTGTCATCTCTTTCTCTTATTTTTAATCGGTACTACTTCCATCTCTGTTCTGATGAGTTGGAGAGTTGCACGCCTAACCCGCTGCAGAGGTCACGTTGCAAGTAGAGAGGCTTTATCACACATATTCTTTGTGGTGATTTGTAGCTCGCGGATGGGTCGGTGCTGTGACTACTTTTTTCCTTCCACTTCCAAACTCTGGAACTCTCTTCCTGCTTCTGCCTTCCCTAACTTTTTATGATCTTTCTTCTTTCAAAACGAAAAGATCTATCCTCATCTCAGGGCTTAATCGTACCATATATCTAGGTCATCATTACGTTGGCTATTATTTTAACCTGTGTTTTAAATAATTTATAATCTACTTATTTCTTCATCGTCCTTAAACTACTACTTTTTATTGAAAGTTTTTTTTAGAGGCCGAGCCCGTTTAGGGTTTTTTCTTTTCTTTTTTTCATTCCTGTGTTACACTCATAATAAAATAGAGTACCTGTATGCACTCTGTTTACAAACGCCTGTACAGTGATCATGAGTCTGAGGATAAAATTAGGAAAATTACGGTTTTTAGCTTAGCATAGTGTATTCTATATTTATTTGCGAAGAAAGAATGATGAAAGAAGTATATAAATGTAAAATTTATCGAAATCGGAAGGCGTCTGAGTAAAAACTACAGAGAGGAAAACTTTGGGACCTTTCGATACAAAGATTTTTATAAAGTCTGCAACATTGATTGAAAGGAAAACTTTCGTCCACGTTTTGTTTTATATTTCTGGGAGAGAGAGAGAGAGAGAGAGAGAGAGAGAGAGAGAGAGAGAGAGAGAGAGAGAGAGAGAGAGAGAGAGAGAGAGAGAGAGAGAGAGAGAGAGAGAGAGAGAGAGAGAGAGAGAGAGAGAGAGAGAGAGAGAGAGATTCCTAAGTTCTCTAATTGACTTTTTATATATATGCAGCAAGGAGAGCACAGAAACTTTGCTCGGGGGTATTATTTTTTCTTTTTCATCTTCTCTTGCTTTCATTATTACATCTTTCCTCACTCTCTTAGTCATTTTCCTTACTCTGAATGTGTGCTAACACATCTTTCCAACAGCATAAAATTTACCACGAGATGATTTCAAATTGGAATATTATGAACATTGGTGACAACAACTGCAGTAAAATACTCACTGAGTTTAATATTTATACCAGTTTTTTGTATATATTACTACTTATGTCTTCTGTTCCAAGTACTGAATAAAATACAAACTCGATTTGGTTCGGTTTTTACGTCACGAACTCCCTTTCTACTAAGGGCTCAAGGATGGTTGCCTTCTTGCAAAAGACTTGCTATGGCAGATGTAATATTTACCTGAGTGTATGCCCTTACTAACCTCAGTCCTTGACGGGGCGCGAATCCTCGACCTGCCGCCTCAGAGTCGCGGACGCTACCATTTTGCCACGGAGTCTATATGATTATCAAGCTAAAAATAATTATGGGGAAAATAACTATGTTTCTTTTCTTCTACTTCCAAATTCTGAAACTCTCCTCCTGCTTCTGTCTTTCCTAACTCTAATTACATTTCTTCCTTCAAGAGACTCATCTGTCGAGATCTCCGGGTCTAATCCTGCCATATTTCTAAGTCTTCATTACTTTG
>JAXCGZ010011955.1:0-7500 GCA_037179515.1 Halocaridina rubra
TTCCTTCAGTGCATTGAGAGACGAATGTGACAGTGGTAGTGAAGAAGAGGTAGATCCAGATAAAAGTGATAGTCATCAAGACAACCTGAATACACCATATAGCATAAATAATCAAATCAGTAACAGGTTACAAAATAGTGATGAAACAACAGCGTCCTTTCCCACTACTCCTAACAATACAACAACAGGCACTAACCAGAACAAGATTCTTCCCAGCACAAACAACCAACCTGGTAAAGAGTTGCAAAACAGCAAAGAAGATATAGAGTCAGTCTCCACTACTCCTAACAACACAGCAACTATCACTAACCAGGACAACCAAATTACATCTTCCAGCACAAATAACCAACCCAGCAATAGGCTGCAAAACAATGAAGAAAACAGAAAAGACAAAATAGCAGCAGTCTCTATTCTAAACATTCCATCGAAGTCCTCTCCCCCACAGCCACAGTTGCCCAATAATGCAAGTGCAAGGGTTACAGCTCAAATATATATTCGCATTCCTGGCAACCCCTTTGAAAGAGAGATACGTAATACATTGACAAATCAAGGCATTCCTTCTGAAGAAGTCTTGATTAAGGAGCTTTCTCGCAAACCAAACTGGGTTTCCTTCGCAATAACGATATCGAAAGGATTTGAATATGTGCCTTACAAACTGAATCAATGGCCTACAGGCACAAGTGTCCAGCCATTTCGTGGGGGCAAACAATGGACACAACCTGGGTATTCTACAAAATATCCCAAACTACAGTCATACCAAAATAAACAGCAAAGAGCTAATGAAACAATCCCCTGTACGCGAGACTACAGAAAGAGACACGATACAAACCTCTCTTATCGCCGTCCACGCACAAGAGACTTCTCCTGGAGTGATGGCTCTTACAACCCTAGACACTCACCTAGGCATACAAACTTTGGGAAGGCCCGATCATACCACGGCACGTACTCAAACCAGCGTTACACATCCAACGGCAGGTACAGACACCAGGATCCATGGGCTAACCCCAGAACACACTACAATGATGAATTCCCAGCAGAATCACACAGTCGAAACTACAACTATGACTATGGATACCACCCCAATGAAACATGCTAAGAATGTAACATTAGTACATGTGAACGCTCAGTCCCTGCTCGCTCATTTTGAGGAAATAATAATGCTAACAAAAGACTACAACATAGACATCCTCTGTGTAAGTGAAACTTGGCTTCCTCCTACAACTGAAAATAGATATGTGAATATCCCAGAGTTTAAAATATTTCGCAATGACCATGGCCGAGGGGGTGGGGTTTGTATTTATGTTAGAAATTATCTTAGTGCATCAGAAATAGCCACAGGTTTAGAAAAAACTGAGGAGCTCGAAGATTTATGGATCACTGTGCAGTATCAGAAACTTCCATCTTTCATTGTAGGGTGTGTTTACCTTCACCCTAAATCACCTACCAGTTCATTCAATCATCTACTAGAAACATTCAGAAATATCTGTGTGCGTCATAAACCCATATACATACTTGGTGATTTTAATGATGACTTGCTCTCAGCAGATAACAAAATGAAAAGAGTGATCAACACTGTGAAGTTAACACAAATAGTGACAAAACCGACCCGCATAACCCCCAATTCTAGGACTCTTATAGATCTGATAATAACAAATAAAGTGGAAAGTATACTCTATTGGGACGTAGTTCCCTGCCCAATTGCAGACCACGAGCTGAACATTGCTATGCTAAACATAAACAAGCCGAAAAGGAAGCCTCTCCTCAAGACATTCCGGTGTCTAAAAAATTACTCCCCTGATATCTTTTGTGAAACATTAATCAACAACACAAATGCACTTAATAGAATTAAATACACAGATAACGTCGATTTGCAGGTTGAGATTCTAACAAAAGTCTTCCTTGAATGCTTAGATAGTTGTGCACCCATTGTAACAAGAAAAATAACCCGCCCCTCAGCCCCCTGGCTAACTAATGACATCAAAGAGGCAATGCAAATCAGAAATTAAATACAAAAAGAGCTAAAAATGAATAGATATGATATGACTCTCCGAGAACGTTATAAAACTGAAAAGAAACGTGTCAGATCTCTCATCAGTGTAAGTAAAAAAGACTTTTACAAAAAACAATTTAATGACTCTAGACATGATACAGCAGCAACATGGAAAGTGATAAGAAGCATGATACCAAATGAAAAGAGTACATCAGAAAGTTATGAAAATATTACGGAGTTGAAAGACAAAGCAGAAAACTTTAATAACTATATTGCTAACGTTGGCAAAAATACATATGAAAAAACTCAAGAAAACTTCAACTCAGTGAATATGAGTAATTGCTTAAATGACAATTCTTCCAATGAAAACACAAGAGAGTACTTCAAGATTATTCCTATCGATTGTGCTACCCTAATTCTTACCATAAAGAGCCTAAGAAACTCTGGCTCTTATGGTTCAGATGGTATACCATTTCAGTTCATCAAAGATGCTCTACCCATGATTGCATCCTATATTCTAACTATTATGAACACTTCCATTGTTACTAAAAAGTTTCCTGACTCTTGGAAAATAGCACATGTAATACCTCTGCATAAAAAGGGGGACAGAGAAGATGTGACAAACTATCGTCCCATTTCCCTGCTACCCTTTTTCTCTAAAATATTAGAAAAAATTGTTGCATGCCAACTTATGTCATATTTAGAATCAAATAGAATAATAAGTATTAACCAGCATGGTTTCAGACCGATACTTTCGACGGAAACTGCACTGCTTATAGTTACGAATAGTATATATAATAATATAGATATAAAAAAAATATCTCTTCTCGTATTATTAGACTTATCAAAAGCCTTCGACAGTGTAAACCATGAAATTCTTTTAAGTAAATGTATTAACTTAAATATTGATCCAAGCTGGTTTAGAGAGTATCTATCTAATCGTAAACAGTCCATACATCTTAACAACATTATCTCTGTGCCAAAAAATGTATCATTTGGTGTTCCACAGGGATCAGTACTTGGTCCTATCCTCTTCTCCATTTACGTAAATGATCTATCTTCTTTCATTTCTGACTGTCTAGTCTTACAATATGCAGATGACACTCAACTACTCCTTAGTGGTGATATTAATAATCTCCCAGAGCTAACTTTAAGAGCAGAAAACACTCTGTCAAAAATTAAAACCTATTTCCAAGAAATTGGGCTGTTAATTAACGAAAGTAAAACACAGTGCATATTTATTGGTTCAAGGTTCCACATAGCACAAATTCCAGAAAACACAACAATTAATTTTTGCGACAATATTATCACACCTAGCAAAACAGTCAAAAACCTAGGAATTCACTTTGATAACCACATGTTGCTTGATTCCCACATAGATAAAGTATGCAAAACGGTTACAGGAACATTAATGTACTTATCACGTATAAAAGACAATTTTGAGACTACCACTCGAATAAATGTTGTTGAATCTCTAGCCCTAAGTCACATTAATTACTGCACAACTGTTTGGGGAGCTACCACTAAGACTCAGATAAACAGAATAGAGAAGCTTATTAATTTTGCAGCTCGAGTTGCCCTGGGAGGAATAAGAAAATATGACCACATCACACCAGCTCTCAATAAACTTGGGTGGCTGCGGGCAGAAAATAAGGTCGCTTATGCTATTTATGTTTTTGTATTCAAAATTTTGGACCATCATTATCCTAGCTGGCTATTTGATTTAAAAACAGTCAGGGATATAAGGGGAACCAACACAAGACAGAGCAGTGAGCTCTTTATTCACAGAACAAACACAGAAGCAGGTTCAAAGATGATCACTATCAAAGGGCCAACACTCTGGAATAATATTCCAGAGCATCTTAAAAATGCATCCTCTTTCACAGCTTTCAAAGGCAAACTATATAGTTTTCTTTTGGACAAATAGTTGCTGCTCATTAAGAACTAATTATTCTCATTGTAAGGAAACAAATATGGATATGATGCCGATAATAACGATCCTGTATCTAGTGGCATACTTACTACTTTATTATTAACATTATTGTAACATTTTTATTACAGCATTATTATTTTCTATGAAACCTACATTTAATTTAACTATATGTCTAACCCTCTTATTTGTTAGTTTAATTACATGTCTACTTATAAGTTACTATTAATGTTGAATAACCATTGTACGAAATGGAAATAAATGTTTTTGTTTTGTTTTGTTTTGTTTTTTGTCTCTGAGATCATAACCTCGAGAATGAAGGCAATCATCCCCTCCTCTATGAGAACTTTTCCCCCTAATCCTTAGTTTGACCGTGCCTGCTCCATAGCTGTTCAGGCCAGGGATTAGGCATGCCAGTCATACCAAGCCTCTCTTTCTGATTTAACTAATCCAAAAAAATTGGCGGTTCTGTTTCGTTTTCGGCATTACTTTTTCTTTTTCAGTTACTTAAAATCCATAATGATCTTATCTGTCATTGCTTAGAATACTGCTCACATATCTGGGATGTTTCTTCTTATATTTATCTCCTTGAGAGGGTTAAATCTAAGGTAATCAGACACATCAACGACCCTTCTCTAACTTCTGATCTGGATTATATTTCTCTTCGTCGTAAGGTATCATCCCTTTCTCGTTTCTACTGTTATTACTTTCATCAATGCTCTGGTGAGTTAGCGAGTTTCATCCCTCCCCCACTGTCGAGGCCGTGTAAAACACATATACACATATCCACAAAAATACACTTATATCAATTTGAATTCTTGCCCTCTGGTCCACAAAAAGTTCCTTTTCCATTTGATCCACTACAAACAGCACCCACAAAAACACAAGTAAATCACTATGAATTTCTTTCCCATTTGATCCACTACAAAAGCACCCACAAAAGACACGTAAAACACTATAAATTCTTTAATCATTTGATCCTCTACAAAAGTACCTACAAAAACACTGGTTATATATTATTATTCCTTCGCAATTTAATCCACTACAAAAAATAAAATTTAAAAAACAAGTAAAAGACTAATAACTCGCTTAACATTTGAATCACAATCAAAACATTCACACAAAAGACAGGTAAAACACTATAAATTCTTTACCCATTAAGCCACAGTAAAAACACCAACAAAAACACAAATAAACACTATATATTCCTTCGTCATTTGATCCACCATAAAACAAAAACACCAAAAGACAGGTAAACACTAAAAATTCCTTTTCCAATTTGATTCACAATAAAAAATAAAGAAAGAAAAAAGACCCACAAGAAGACTGGTAAAAACACTATAAATTCTTTTCCCATTTGCCCCACCATAAATATAAAAGAACCAGCCAAATACCAATAGAGCATATTTTGTCTTTACAGTTCCGCTGGGACCATGAAAATAATGTAAGAAAATGCAGAGGTGCAGCTGACATGCCATTCATCCGCATGCAATATGGCCACAAGTCATGCAATACCCAAATGGAAACATGTGTCACTGCTTAAAGCATTTCTACAGCATATACATACATACATGCATACATACATACATACATACATACATACATACATACATACATACATACATACATACATACATACATACATACATACATACATACATACATACATACATACATACATACATACATACATACAAATGCAATGGTCGTACTTCCCTTGTAAGGAGTGGGGCCGGGACAAAGCACATGTCTGTTCACCAAAAAACATGTATCAGTGTATTAAGAATTCCACAGCATGTACATACATACATACATACATACATACATACATACATACATACATACATACATACATACATACATACATACATACATACATACGTACGTACGTACGTACGTACGTACGTACATACATACATACATACATACATACATACATACATACATACATACATACATACATACATACATACATACATACATACATACATACATACATACATACATACATACATACATACATACATACATACATACATACATATACAATGATCATAATCCTCCTTTTAAGGGTGTAGACGAGGCAAGGCATACACCCATTCACCATAAAGTCAATTCAACCTCTATCTTAGTTCCATTGGGACTAAAAGTCACGACACTTGCCCTCTTCTCTCCACCACCACACTACTTGGGTCACCAGCAGGGTAAGTGGATAAAGGTCAGCTCTCGAGCCTGACAGCCTTGGCTGGTTTACATGCGCCGCATCATCTTGTGGTATCCCCCCCATACCAACCCATCACACATTTGTCGATGTTATAAGGGAGGAGTTAGATATCCAGACTATTTATCTATCTCTGGAGCTGTATACAAGGGCCGTAATCCCCCTTGTAAAGTCAATGGACGTAACAAAGTACAAATTCCATTCATCTTTGTTTCACCCAGTGCTAACACATTCTTTTTTCTCCTTAAAATCATAGTTTCAATCTCTTCCCTATTTACTTTCACTCGTTCCACACCCACGCACTTTAAGGAGCTAGGGACCAGGGTTCAGGTTGAATCGTTCTCACCATTCTCTTCGCAAGTGGAAGGTAAGAATGAAGGGACTCCTAATCCCCTACGGTCAGCCCCATATAGTCAGTATTGTTGCTATTATGAAATCTAAAGCAGCAAATCATAATTTCCAAATAACTTTGAGATTTTTACTTTTCCAATGGTGTTGCTTTAAAGAAATCAAAAGTAATGGTGTAAATGTTGGAAGAAATTTTGACATATTTCATATGTCAAAACGCAAGCCTATATACTCAGCCGTCCAGTTTATATGTACGTATTTTATCTTTTGTACAAATGATAAAGTTCATTACATGATATCTAAAGCTACAGGAAGCTAAACCTCAACAGTATGACAGTGACAACAATGTCTTAAAAATGCTAAGGACAAATCGATAGCCAAAGGCTCTCTCACAATTCTTAGTTTCATTGCCAAAGGTGGAAATTATGAAGTGTTTCGATAGTATCTCTGTAATATTTTAGGAAATACCTTTAACACAGAGAACAGTGTCTCTTGAAAATAGCAAGAGACGCATCAACAGCTTTACGTTCTCAAGGGAGTTTCATTGCAAAAGGTGGAAATTGTAAAGAATTTTTACTGAATCTTTGTTAAATGTTATAAGAAGCGACACAAATTCACTCGTGCATTGTTTTCGCATTCAATTTAAAATTTCAGCTGTATAAGCTTCTAAAATTATCAAATAAATATATTATTTTATGTGAAAACATCGACACCACATCTGGTTTACCATCCATAGTTTTGACCTATATAAAATTATATGAATTAGTATTAAAAGCTCTTTTTTTCTGGTCATTCCTTTTTCTTTTCTTCAAGTGAAACTTATAAATTTTACAAATAATATCTTTGAAATTAAAACAGTTTCCCATTTTAAACTACAAGAGAAACAAATATTTTCAATATTATCGGAATTTCCAAGATTCCTTGAGAGGAAATATTTTTTTCATTTACTCTTACGGCTTTCAGATCCTTTAATCTGAAGCAAGATTACTTTTAATTTTCATCGACTGATGT
>JAXCGZ010011955.1:17500-20000 GCA_037179515.1 Halocaridina rubra
ACAATCATTAAATATATATATATATATATATATATATATATATATATATATATATATATATATATATATATATATATATATATATATATATATATATATATATATATATATATATATATATATATATATATATATAAAGTCTCACAGAATGTTAAAAAGAATAAGAATATTTTAAAACAACCTTCCTAAGCACAAACTATCTGAGATCTTATGCATTACCTTTAAAAAAATATCGAAGTCCAAGTCAAAGCGTATGAATTTCGCATAATCAGTTACTAATATCATGAAATGAATTCTCTAAGACTGACAGACTTACATGAGGTGAGTTTTTGCAATACATATGTTTGAGTTTATCTGTCCAATTTGGCCTAACCCTGTCTTTGCGAGCATTGAAAGTAATGTCACTCTCAAATAAAGAGACCTGATAATAACAAATAAAGTGGAAAGTATACCCAATTGGGACATAGTTCACTGCCCAATTGCAGATCACGAGCTCAACATTGCTATGCTGAACATAAACAAGCCTAAAAGGAAGCCTCTCTTCAAGATATTCAGGTGTCTAAAAAATTATTCCCCTGATATCTTTTGTGAAGCATTAATCAACAACACAAATGTACTTGATAGTATTAAAAATACAGATAACGTCGATTTTCAGCTTGAGATTCTAATAAAAGTCTTTAGTGAATGCTTAGATAGTTGTGCACCCATTGTAACAAGAAAAGTAACCCGCCCCTCAGCCCCCTGGCTAACTAATGACATCAAAGAGGCAATGCAAATCAGAAATCAAATACAAAAAGAGCTAAAAATGAAGATATGATATGACTCTCCGAGAACGTTATAAAGCAGAAAAGAAACGTATCAGATCTCTCATCAATGTAAGAAAAAAAGACTTTTATAAAAAACAACTTAAAGACTCTAGACATGAAACAGTGGCAACATGGAAAGTGATAAGAAGCATGATACCAAATGAAAAGAGTACCTCAGAAAGTTATGAAAATATTACAGAATTGCAAGACAAAGTGGAAAACTTTAATAACTATTTTGCTAACGTTGGCAAAAATACATATGAAAAAACACACAAAAAAACATCAACTCAGTGAATATGAGTAATCACTTAAATGTCAATTCCTCCAATGTAAACACAAGAAAATACTTCAAGATGAATCCTATCGATTGTGCTACCCTAATTCTTACCATAAAGAGCCTAAGAAACTCTGGCTCCTATGGTCCAGATGGTATAGCATTTCAATTCATCAAAGATGCTCTGCCCATGATTGTATCTTATATTCTAACTATTATGAACACTACCATTGTTACTAAAAAGTTTCCTGACTCTTGGAAAAAGATCACATGTAATACCTCAGCATAAAAAGGGGGACAGAGAAGATGTGACAAACTATCGTCCCATTTCCCTGCTACCCATTTTCTCTAAAATATTAGAAAAAATTGTTGCATGCCAACTTATGTCATATTTAGAGTCAAATAGACTATTAGCTATTAACCAACATGGTCTCAGACTGATACTCTCGACGGAAACTGCACTGCTCAAAGTTACGAATAGTATCTATAATAATATAAATATAAAAACAAATATCTCTGCTTGTATTATTGGACTTATCAAAAGCCTTTGACAGTGTAAACCATGAAATTCTTATAAGTAAATGCACTAACCTAAATATTGATCCGATCTGGTTTAGAGAGTATCCATCTAATCACAACAGTCTATACGTCTTAACAACATTATCTATATGCCAAAAAATGTATCATTTGGTGTTCCACAGGGGTCAGTACTTGGTCCTATCCTCTTCTCCATTTACGTAAATGATCTATCTTCTTTCATTTCTGACTGTCTAGTCGTACAATATGCAGATGACACTCAACTACTCCTTAGTGGTGATATTAATAATCTCCCAGAGCTAACCTTAAGTGCAGAATACACTCTGCCAAAAAGTAAAACCTATTTTCAAGGAATTGGGCTGTTAATTAACGAAAGTAAAACACAATGTATGCTTACTGGTTCAAGGTTCCATATGGCACAAATTCCAGAAAACATAACAATTAATTTTTGCGGCAATATTATTACACCTAGCAAGACAGTCAAAAACCTAGGAATTCACTTTGATAACTACGTGCTGTTTGATTCCCACATAGATAAAGTATTATAAAAAGGCTACAGGAACATTAATGTACTTGTCACGTATAAAAGACAATTTTGAGACTACCACTCGAATAACTGTTGTTGAATCTCTAGCCCTAAATCACATTAATTACTGCACAACTGTTTGGGGAGCTATCACTAAGACTCAGATAAACGGAATACAGAAGATTATTAGTTTTGCAGCTCGAGTTGCCCTGGGAGGAATAATAAAATATGACTACTTCACACCAGCTCTCAATAAACTTGGGTGGCTGCGGGCAGAAAACAAGGTTGCTTATGCTATTATGTTTTTGTATACAAAATTTTGGACCATCATTATCCTAGCTGGCTATTTAATTTAAA
>JAXCGZ010011955.1:25000-32500 GCA_037179515.1 Halocaridina rubra
TCTTTCGAGTATAATTTTTTACTCATTTTCAATGTTGACACTAAATATGATTATTTAAGAAAAGAAGACTACGGAAGTGCAATAGTTAGAGCACCCAACTCAAGAAGTGACAACTCCGTTCTCGAGCCCACAACGTGGTATTCGGAAGAGCATCCAGCCTTAATTCCCCAGCTCCAACCTGTGTCCATCCCCATTCGAATGGGGGTTAATAGTGACGTATAAAACAACAAAAATGAGGATTTCAGAGTGCATAAGGTACTTAGTTGAATCCATTTTCCCCATATTAAATTCATATATTCACATACTCTTTGAGTATAATAGCTGACTTCTTTTCACTATTAAAGCAAAAGACGAGTAGATAAATACGATTGAATGCTCTAATATACTTAGTTCATTTCTTACTTTTTTCTTTTGAAGTCATAAATTCATATGTTCTGAACTTGACTAAAGGTAGTAGGTTGGCCCATGGCACCAACCGCCCGTTGCAATACTAAAGCTGAAGGGTCTTGTAGACTTAAATAAGACTGTCCGGGACAGTTCGATGTTATGTCTTCCTTCACTTACGGTTCTCTTTCTATGCCTACATTAACACCAAATATTCTTGGATATTCGTTACACATGTCTTATTATCCCTTAATATCTGACAAGTCACAACAGTTCCCATCTCCGTTTCTCTTTATATTTTCTTCGTGCCCAGGCTCGATGAGGGTAAATTTATTTCAATTTTATTTTTGGCTGTTCTGGTGTCAAGAAAAAAAACTAAACAGTACGTAAACCCTGTCAAGCATAATTGTTTACTCATTCTCAGAGACTAATTCTGAAGATGAGTATATCAGCATGCTCGAAGGCACTACAGTTCTCAGTTGATTCCTTTTCTTCCTTTCGTAATCCAAATATTCATATGTTGTGAACATGACCAAAGGAAACCACATAGTATGTAAGCTCTTTCGAGAATAACTTCTTACTCATTTTCAGAGGTTATGTCCAAAGATGAGAGGAAAAGTAGGCTAAAAAAGCACTTCCTTTCTAATCCATTTATTCGTATGTTGTGAACTTACTCTTTAATCAAGTGCAGAGCTTTAGGACATGACTATGACCACGTAATCTCTAGTCTGAATTTACGGTGCGATTGCATTCATAAATACTCTGCAATATCCATCTATATACTCAATATGACTGTTGAGTTGGCAGGAGCTTGGAGACGACAGTCAAAATGTATCTTTTATAATGTTAAGAAAAGGGAAAATTATTTCATCAATCAGAAACTCAAGTAGACTAAAGATTCATCTGCTTATGCGTATGTAACTCATTATCTATCTCTCTATCTATCTATCTATCTATCTATTTATCTATCTGCTACCGATTTATAAGATAGATATAGGTTGGATGCTTTTCCTAACGCCCCATAGCAAAATAAATCCCGCGTTAGTCAGATTCGTTTCCTCTCATTTCGCGTGCTCTACCATTGAGTTACAGCGGCCTGCAAATCGTTATCTGTATAAACATCTAATTTAAAACACACCCACAAACGATAGTTTAAAACACACCCACAGACGATAGAGTTTTTGCTCAAATTGGTTTTCATTTCAAAGGTATATGCCACTTGCAGTTTCTGGATATTAAGAGATTACTCATTCAAATATTCTTCTTCTTCTTCTTCTTCTTCTTCTTCTTCTTCTTCTTCTTCTTCTTCTTCTTCTTCTTCTTCTTCTTCTTCTTCTTCTTCTTCTTCTTCTTCTTCTTCTTCTCACAATACCAGTATATAAACTGATACACTTATTGCAAATTTCAATTTCTTCAAATTCTTCTTTTTCTTTCCACAATAACACAGGGTCAATATCAATATATAAACTGATACACTTATAGAGCAAAACTGCAAATGATTCCTTTTGAATAGGAAATGAGCTTTCTTTATACTCTGGCTGTTAAGGTGACTACCTCTCTCTCATTTCCATTCTGCGAATAACCGGCAAATCAATATTGATGTTGGAACGTGGACCGACGCGCAATAGTCGTTTGTTCTCAGGTTTTTTCTTCTTGTGTATTGTGCATTTGCTCCGGTCTACAAAAGGATTTGTTTATTAACGTCTCTCTGATGGAGCAATAGGAATAATATCTCACTTGTGTGTTTTTATTTTGCAACGTATCCTATGAGATAAAGGACACGGAAGCTCAGTGTCAGAGAGCACAAGTTGGGTAATGACGAGCCTGATATTCATGAGTAACATCCCGCTGCAGGACATTAGGAAGGGAGTCCAGTATTCATTTCCCAGCTCCAACCTGTCTATATCCCCTCCCAATTCAATGAGGACTAATTATGACACATAAATCGCACAAAAAAAATCCTAGTTCATGGAAGAGAAAGTAGACCTCGTGTCTCTTGCCACTGTGTTGCAGGAACCTCCTAATAAGGCCAAGCGGGTTCTTGCTGGTAATTCACTCCTCCCTGACATTTCTATCTTGTCGCAGTACAGATGACGGTATTCACCTAATTGTATTTACTTAACCATACTCACAGAAAAGAGCTACATTCTTGTAACTCCCTGCCATGGAAGCGATTTCAAGTTTTACTCACTGAAATTTATCATATCTATCCTTAAAACAATGAATGCATTTAGCATTTACTGTTATTTCTCTTAGCGAATTCCAGTTATCAAGTGGTATATAGGTAAGAATGAGCAGGGCATAATGAGGCCCTGATGCCTTTTCATTTTGGTTCAACTGTGGCCACCCTGCTGACGTTAGCAAAATTTATTGCTATGGTGAAAATATATCTAGATAGTAATAACTTGTCTATATTTCTAATCGATTTTATAACAATTCCTCTTTTTTGACGTATTATGTGTTGCAATTAAATATCATTCAAAAGTGGGTTGACACAGAGAAATTGGAACAGGGAGATTAAGCCTGGATGTCCTACCAAATGCCCCGCCACGGATGGAAACCCACATTTAGCAGGATTGTCGCTTCCTGACTTACGAGCCATAAGAATACTAAGAGCTAACAAAATATCCAGTAAATGGTAGAGCAAAATAGCCCAACTCTATACTGGTTCTTATCTTAGACAACAGGAAAGAGTTGGTGTCAAGAAGGACAAGAGGGTTTAGACCTATAATCTGTCACCAGCAAAAAAATCCTTCGAATGGCTAATGAGAAAGAGACGCCATATAAAAATGGATAAGCTACAAATTAAGACTAGTAGGTAGTAGTAGTAGTAGTAGTAGTAGTAGTAGTAGTAGTAGTAGTAGTAGTAGTAGTAGTAGTAGTAGTAGTAGTAGTAGTAGTAGTAGTAGTAGTAGATTCATGTCAAACACCAATAAACCAGAAAAAAATATTATTTGCAAATATTCTTCTATGGTTAATTTCGATTGATACAGGCATTAATCACTACATTTCCTGAACAAATACCTGAATAGCTTAATCAATGATATACTGGGATGCAATTATTTGTAACAAGTTTCATTTCATATCATGAAAGTTCTGAAAAAATTATGGAGTCTATTAGGTCCCCTATATTCTCCATAATTTACACAGCACTTATGGTCAAGGTTATATAAAAATGCCTACATGTTGCTTTCTGCTTAATGTGTGACTATTAATCCTTATTAAGAGGGTAGAAACAGTTTGAGAAATACTTTACTAATGCCGAACCACAGTTCCAGTAACATTGCTTATGTATGGATTCGGTTTTACGTCACGAACTCCCTTTTCTACTAAGGGCTAGTACGGTTGCCTTCTTACGAAGAACTTGACGAACCCTCGACCTGCTTATGTAATATAACTTATTTCAAACCTACAACATACTATGAATCATGCTTAGATTACTGGACTGTACTCAGTTTTTGCCTAATTCAGTTTAAATTCTTTGTAAAGTCACTTCAGTAGTTGTTATAAAGCTTTCTTTCTTTTTTCGTTTTCCAACCATGTATGTTCAAAACTGCACAATATAAAACCTCATAATATGAGGGCTGTCTGCAGCATCAATTTCCATATTGGGATTTATGTGTATATTTGGTTATTATTATTATACGATGAGTTTTTTTAGCAACAAATTAGAAAATGTACTCACAAAAGAAAAAAGTGAGTTCCTTCTGAGCCAGAAAAGTGTATGATTTTGAAAAAACTTTAATGTCTTACTCTAATAAAAATTTATATTTTATTTATCTATTTGTTAATATCTATTGGGGGTTTATGCAGTTCAGTGGAAGAGCAAATGAGTCGGGTAGTGACAAGCCTGGTAAATATGGGGTTGATCCCACCACAGGCATTAGGAAGGGCATGCAGCCTTAATCCCACTTATAACTCTAACATGTCTGTTTCTATCCCCATTTGAACATGGACTAGTTGTGACAATAAAAAATCATATGCAAACCAGAGGACTCTGGAGGAGCTTAGTCAGGAATGTAAACTCCAAACAGACGTGTGATTGAGAGTAGTGGAAGAAGAGTTCTTTTCAATACCATGTTGTTTCCTGGTTTCCTGATAAAGCCCGGAAAGTGGCCATACCTTTTTTTTATATAAGCCTGACACCTGGAAAGGCAACAAACTTCCCTCATCAATAAAGGCTCGGGCACAAAACTAAAAAAAAAAAAAAAAAAAAGGAAAAGAAAAAAGTAATGGACAAGGCAGAGATAAGATAATGATACATAAAGGAAAAGGACAGATTGAAAGAATAGTCAGAGTACTGAGGACATAGAGATATGGCAGGATTAAGCCCTGATATGCCGACAGATCAGCTTTTGAAGGACGATAGGTTATAAGAATTAGGAAAGACAGAAGGAGGAAGAATGAATCTGTCGTAGGTCAACATAAACTGGTAGTTTGTAGATTTTAGGTCGAAATTAGTGAAGTATAGAAAACCCCCAGCCAGGAATAGGAGGATCAGAACTTGGAAGCTGAATGGGGAGAAGGCAGGAGAGTTCAGGAATAAAGTGGAAAGAGCACAAGAAGAGAAATATGTGAATGGAATACCAGAGACACCTGAAGGGATATGGGTTGATATGAAGGAGATTGTGGTTTCAGCAACAGCAGAGGTATGTGGCTGGACAAGTGGAAGGCAGCAGCAAGAAAAAGAAACATGGTGGTGGTATCAAGATATTAAAACAGCTGTGAAGGAGAAGAGTATAGCCAGAAGAACCTGGGAAGAAAATAACAACCACCAAACAAGAGAAGAGTACAGACGAACAAAGAGAGCAGCAAAGAGAATGGTAGCCATTGCAAAGGGAGAAGCAAAGAGAGAGTGGTATGAGATGATGGGAACACCAGAGGGAGAAAAGATAATTTACAAAATTGCAAAATCGAGAAGAAAAAACAGGCAGGATGTAGGAGAAGTAGGAATCATAAAAGATGAAAATGGAAATATCCTAATAGAGGAAGAAGAAGTCAAGAGAAGGTGGAAAGAATATTTTTCACATCTCTTAAACACTGAAAACGATTGTGAAGAACTTGAAAATGTCCCTTCAGTAGAAGGACCGATAGCAAACATCAGTGAAAGTGAAGTAGAAAATGCTATAAAGAAAGGAAAATCAAATAAAGCTGCAGGAAAGTCAGAGGAAACAATAGAAATGATCAAAGCTTTGGGAAATCTAGGAAAAGAGTGGGTGCATACACTGTTGGATAAGATCTGAATTGTAGTGGAAATGCCAAGGGACTGGAATGATAGTTGGATGATTAAAATATATAAACAGAAAGGAGACATGTTAGATTGTGGGAACTACAGGGGAATAAAGCTTTTGGAGCATGTATTTAAGATATTAGAAAGATTACTAGAAGGAAGGTTGAGAGTCTTGATAGATATACATGAACAGCAGTTTGGATTTATGAAAGGAAAGAGCACAGTGAATGCAATTTTTATAGTACGTCAAGTCCAAGAAAAGTATTTAAAAGGAAACAGAAAAGTTTACATGTGTTTTTGTGGAACTTGAAAAGGCGTATGATAGGGTATCGAGAAGAGTGGTGTATCGGTGTTTGAGAAAGAGGAGTGCCAGAGAAGTTAGTAAGAATAGTGAAGATGATGTATGAGGGGGCAGGAACCACCGTACAGACAAAGTATGGAGAGACTGAGGCATTCCCTGTGGAGGTCGCCTCCATCAGGGATCAGCTCTGAGTCCGTTCTTATTCCTCGTTGTTAGCGACACTTTGACAAGAGAGTTAAGAAATATTGAAGAGCTGTGGGAACTGATGTTTGCCGATGATGTAGTCATTATAGCAGACACAGAAGATGAACTGCAAGAAAGGTTTTTAGCATGGAAAAGGGCCCTCGAAAAGAGAGGATTGAAAGTAAACCTAGGAAAGACAGAGCTAATGGTTAGTATCAAATCAAATCAAATCAAAACATTTATTTCCATTTTGTACAATGGTTATTCAACATTAATAGTAACTTATAAGTAGACATGTAATTAAATTAATAATATAAGAGGGTTAGACATATAGTTAAATTAAATGTAGCTTTCATAGAAAATAATAATGCTGTAATAAAAATGTTAACAATAATGTTAATAATAAAGTAGTAAGTATGCCACTAGATACAGGATCGTTATTATCGGCATCATTTCCATATTTGTTTCCTTACAATGAGAATAATTAGTTCTTAATGAGCAGCAACTATTTGTCCAAAAGAAAACTATATAGTTTGCCTTTGAAAGCTGTGAAGAAGGATGCATTTTTAAGATGCTCTGGAATATTATTCCAGAGTGTTGGCCCTTTGATAGTGATCATCTTTGAACCTGCTTCTGTGTTTGTTCTGCGAATAAAGAGCTCACCGCTCTGTCTTGTGTTGGTTCCCCTTATATCCCTGACTGTTTTTAAATCAAATAGCCAGCTAGGATAATGATGGTCCAAAATTTTGAATACAAAAACATAAATAGCATAAGCGACCTTATTTTCTGCCCGCAGCCACCCAAGTTTATTGAGAGCTGGTGTGATGTGGTCATATTTTCTTATTCCTCCCAGGGCAACTCGAGCTGCAAAATTAATAATCTTCTGTATTCTGTTTATCTGAGTCTTAGTGGTAGCTCCCCAAATAGTTGTGCAGTAATTAATGTGACTTAGGGCTAGAGATTCAACAACAGTTATTCGAGTGGTAGTCTCAAAATTGTCTTTTATACGTGATAAGTACATTAATGTTCCTGTAACCTTTTTGCATACTTTATCTATGTGGGAATCAAACAACATGTGGTTATCAAAGTGAATTCCTAGGTTTTTGACTGTTTTGCTAGGTGTGATAATATTGTCGCAAAAATTAATTGTTGTGTTTTCTGGAATTTGTGCTATGTGGAACCTTGAACCAATAAATATGCACTGTGTTTTACTTTCGTTAATTAACAGTCCAACTTCTTGGAAATAGGTTTTAATTTTTAACAGAGTGTTTTCTGCTCTTAAAGTTAGCTCTGGGAGGTTATTAATATCACCACTAAGGAGTAGTTGAGTGTCATCTGCATATTGTACGACTAGACAGTCAGAAATGAAAGAAGATAGATCATTTACGTAAATGGAGAAGAG
>JAXCGZ010011955.1:37500-45000 GCA_037179515.1 Halocaridina rubra
GCCTTCCTGGTGATGTCCCTCTCATAGTCTCTCTCTGCCTCTCTCCTTTTACTTAGGTAGTCATTTCTTGCTCTTTTGTAGGTTTGCCAGGCATTTATGTTTTTTCTCCTCCTATACCTTTTCCAGCATTTGTCTCTCCACTCCTTAGCTCTTTTACACCCATTATCGAACCATTTCTCTCTGGCATGAATTACACCTACTTTGGTGACAGGTATGCAGCAATCTACTATCTTCCCATATTTCTCACAAAAGATGTCATACATTTTTTGTACAGATTTGTTGTAAAATAAGGTTCTCCGGTCAATAACTGCAAAAAGCTCATTCATTTTTATGTAATCTCCTTTCCGATAGTTCCTTCTCATGTCCTCAGTGCCTCTACTCTCAAGAAGAATATCTTCAATGATATACTCCATCAACAACACACAGTGATCACTCTTTCCAATTGGTGGTTCATACTCAATTTTTTCAATATCCAACACATTATCTGTGAACACTAGATCAAGTAGTGATGGCTCATCCCCACCCCTGGCCCTTGTTGGTTCCATTACATGTTGGTGTAGGAAATTCCCTTGTACGCAATCTAGGAATCTTGCCCCGAATGAGTCCTCACCACTGTGTGGGTCAAGATTTATCCAATCTATCTCTTTATGATTAAAGTCTCCCATAATCATAATCCTACATTTTTTTTCCCGTGCCATGTTAACAACTGAGTTTATGCCTTCAATAGTACCTATATGACTTTCCTCATAAACTTCAAGCCTATTTTGGCTCCTTGGTGGGTTGTATACAACAGTTATTATAATGCTCTCTGACCCAGTATTTATGCGAGCAACAAGAAATTCCTTGAACTCACTTTCTATAGCCAAGTTTATTTCTTCGACTTGAATCCTTTCACTTATGAGCAGTGCTATCCCTCCACCAGTCCTCTCAGATCTTTCAACCTTTAGTATTCTGAAGCCCTTAGGAAAAACTGAGACACTGTTTATGTCCTCACTCAACTCAGTCTCTGTAATTGCTACTATATCTGCCTTACTGTTGTGAATCCTATTTTTTAATTCTACTGCCTTACCAGCTAATCCATCAGCATTTGTGTATAACAATCTTAATGAGGCCCCGTCCCCTGATCTTCTGTCATTATCTTCTTTATCTCCCCTTTGTCTGGAATAACTCTGTAATGAAAATTTTTCTTCTCTTCATTTCTTTCATCATTTAACCTTCTTGCCTCTTGCAACAAGTTTTTTATCTTTCCCATCTCTTCCTGTGTTCTGTATTGTCTAATGAACACTTCTTTGAATTCTTGAAGGTCTTTTAGACTTTTTTTTCTCAACAATATTTCCCTACATGTTTCCCCTCTCTCAAAGGTTACTTTTGTTGGTCTCGGCTTTCCTTCCCTCGAATATTTACCTAGTTGGTGTATGTTTACAATATCCTCAGGACCACATACTACTCCAAGCTTTCTTATCAGGTCTACAACCCTAGCTTCATTTTCTTCAAGTCTCCCCTGCCATGTTGGCTCCTGGGACTCGCTTATGCCTGAGATTACCACTGTCTTCTCCTTATCAAGTGCCTGTCTGATGAGTGGGTTTGCCCTTTCCATCACAACGTCTTTCATTTTTTCGATTACTGTCTCTTTATAGTCAACTGTTTGTATGTTTTCCAGTGCCACCACCTTTACAGCCTCTTTTACTGCCACATTCCCCTTTAGTGCATCAGCAAAGGAAGTTTTCATGGCATCATTTTCCATATTCAGCTCCTGGAACTCTTTTCTGAACTGTTCAATGTTTTCCTTAATCTGGACATTCCAAGCAGCAATCTCGTCTCTCTCAGAAGAGAGCAGTGAACTAACATCTAATTCCTTTAGGTTGTCATTCAGCTGTTTGTTTTTATCTTCTTGTTTAGAAAGTCTAGATTCTAGTTGACTCTTTTCCCCTTCCAGCTTCTTTATTCTTTTTTCTAGTTCCTTTCTCTCCTGCCCTTGTGCTTTATTTGCTTCCTCCAAAGATCTTATTTGCTCTCTGAGTTTTTCATTCTCTTTCATTTCTCCATCCATATTCTGAATTTTATCATCAAGGCTTATAACCATTTCCTCTAAATTTTTGATTTTCTGTTTGAGTCTCCTGATGGTTACCCCTCCTACCGACCCATGGATGGGAGAGGTTTGGGACAGAGATGGCGTCATTTTTATGTTCTCCCTCTCACAGAATATAGAAAGAAGACGAGAAAGAGGAAAAAAAAAGAGAAAAACTTTTAATTAAGCTTCACACCGAATTTTTATATCTCCATATAAGTGCTATTTAGTGACTCAGTTTATCTCTTTTCTGGTAACACACATCTTAACTTAAAACCTTGACCATGGTAATTTAAGGATAAAAAGAAAAAGAAAAAAAATGCAACAAAACAAAAGTCAAACCTGAAGGAAAAATTCGAACCTGTGTCTGAGGTGGCACCCACCTGTTTCTGCTATATATTCTTCCAAACTGATAAACTCACTTGCTAACTAAGGTATGTTATCACAAGATTAGACTTTACATTTAACTCAATATATATACAAAATAAAAACAAAATAGTAAAAGAGAAAGCTAAAAGAAAAGCAAAAAAAAATGAAGAAAATAAGACAGCTGTACTACTTGGCAACTTAACTCAGTACTGTTGACAGGTGGATATTTGTTTGTTTGTTTGTTTTTTACTTATTCAATTATTTCGTGTATCAAATTAACTAACAAGTTAATATAAATGGGAAGGATACTGATTTTAACAATATATGGAACCACAGGATCAGGTAAACGGCTTAAGAGCTTTCCCCAGTTTACACAAAAAATTAGGTAATGTGATATGATGGCTTCTGTGTGTGTGTGTGTGTGTGTGTGTGTGTGTGTGTGTGTGAGTGTGTGTGTGTGTGTGTGTGTGTGTGTGTGTGTGTGTGTGTGTGTGTGTGTGTGTGTGTGTGTGTGTGTGTGTGTGTGTGTGTGTGTGGAGTAACCAAAAGGGATAAGATCAGGAATGAAAATATAAGAGGGACCTAGAAAATCATAGAGATGTCAAAGAAGATGCAGGAAAAAAGACTGCACTGGTATGGCCATGTGATGAGAAGAGATGAGGCATATGTGAACAACAATTAAAGAGGATTTGATGGAGTTGCAGCTGTTGGAAGAAGTTGTATAAGACAGTGCTAAGTAAAGGAGAGCTGTCAGAAACATCGACCCCAAATAGAAGTGGGATAAGATACAGAAAAAGAACTATATCTGTGTGTGTGTGTACATATATATATATATATATATATATATATATATATATATATATATATATATATATATATATATATATATATATGAGTGTGAGTGTGTGAGTGTGTGTGTGTAAAGTTACTAATAATTACCTAATTGTGCTTACAGGAAAGAGCCCCAAGCTCGTAACTTCCCGTCTCAGGGTCGGTTCCATTTTGTACTTACTGACACTTATCATACTTGTCCTTAACACTATTGATTGACTTAGCATTAACTACCTTTTCACTTAGCCAATTCCAGTTATCAACTACTCTTACACTAAAAATAAGTACTTCCTTAACATCCTGCAAAGTTTTCTTACGAAGCTGCAAACTATGATCACTATCCATTCTGTCATAACCATGAAGGCATTTTGAAACCATCAGCATATCCCCCCTCAATCTTCTAGCTTCGAATAATAGTAATTCTAATTCCCTCAGCCTCTCATCATAACTGGGAATGCGTATTTCTGGCACCAGTTGCATGGCATGTCTTTGAACTTTTTCCAGCTTAATTGCGTGCTTTTTCAAGTGTGGATTCCAAAAGGGGCTGCATATTCAAGCTTTGGCCTCAAATAGGTTACATAAATATTTCTGAACATTTCCTTGTCAATGTGCCTGAAGGCTACTCTTACATTTGCTAAGAAAGTGTATGCTGCCCTTACTATACCATCTGTTTGCATTTCTGGAAACAAATCGGCCAGTATGTTTACTCCTAGATTTATCTCATTCTTTGTCTCTTGAAGTTCTACTCCTGCCACCGAGTAGCCAAGCTTGGGACTTCTTGCAATTGTACCCATTCTCTATTCCTTACATTTTGAAATACTGAATTTCATTAGCCACTTTTCTGACCACTCAAGCAGACAATTTAAATCCTCCTGAAGTTCTCTTCCATTGTTCTCATTTCTTACTTTTTCACAATCTTTGCATCATCTGCAAACATATTAATAAATTAATTTACAGACTCTGGTAGGTTATTTATATATACAAGGAACAAAAGTGGCCCTAAAACTGAACCCTGTGGAACTCCACTACTAACTCTTCCCCATTCAGACACTAAGTGTCTTACTCTAATCCTCTGTTCCCTTCCTTCTAAGTATGTTTTTATCCATTTCAAGATATTTCCACCTTTTCTCGCCATTGTTTGCAACTTCTTAATAAGTCTCCCGTGTGGGACAGTGTCAAATGCTTTCTGGAAGACTAGGAATATGCAATATGGCCAACCCTCTCTTTCTGTATGATTCGGCTTACCTCATCATAAAATTCAAATAAGCTTGTTATTTAATGAGCTACCTTCTCTGCAGCCATGTTGTCTCACTGACTAAAGGTTGAAGGATTCCAAGTGAAGAGACATATGTTTCCTCAGTAGTTTCTCCTTAACTATGCAAACTATGCTGGTCAAGGAAACAGGTCTGTTATTTAGAGATACAACTCTCCTTCCCCTTTTGAAGAGAGGTATCATGTTTGCTTGTTTCCAGCATCTTGGAATCTCCCCAGACTCTAGTGACTTTTTAAATATGATTCTTAGTGCTGCTGATATTGAATTAGCGCATTTCTTAGGTACATAAGGGGATACATCATCAGGATCTGTAGCTTTCTGGACATCTAGCTCCATCAGAACTTTGCATACCTCCGTGGTTGAAAAGATGATATTCAATAATACTGGCCCATGAGCTTCTATCTGCGCAATCTGAAGTAGTGGGATATTTTCTATTGTAAGTAATGACTGAAACTCCTCGTTCAAGTCTTTGCAGATCTCTTCATCTGTCTTAGTGATGCTTCTATCCACTCTCTTAAGCTTTAAAACGTGTTCTTTTACCTTCAAATTTCCTCTGATAAAGCTGTGGAAAAGTTTGGGATTTTCTTTAGCCTTCCTGGTGATATCCCTTTCATAGTCTCTCTCTGCCTCTCTTCTTTTACTTAGGTAATCATTTCTTGCTCTTTTATATGTCTGTCAGGCATTTATGTTTTTTCTCCTCCTATACCTTTTTCAGCATTTGTCTCTCCATCCCTTAGCTCTCTTACACTCATTATTGAACCATTTCTCTCTGTCATGAATTGCTTCTATTTTGGTAAGAGTTATGCAGCAATCTACATCTTCCCATATTCCTCAAAAAAGATGTTGTACATTTCTTGTACAGATTTGTTATTAAATAAGGACCTCCAGTCAATAAATGCAAAAAGCTCATTCAATTATACTCCATCAACAACACACTGTGGTTACTCTTTCCAATTGGTACTTCATACTCTATTTTTTTCAATATCCAACACATAATCTGTGAATACTAGATCAAGTAGCGATGGCTCATCCACACCCCTGACCCTCGTTGGTTCCAGTACATATTAGTGCAGGAAATTCTTGTATACAATCTAGGAATCTTGCCCCAAATAACTCCTCACCACTGTGTGAGTCATGATTTATCCAATATATCTCTTTATTATTAAATTCTCCCATTATCAAAATCATAATTTTCTCTCCTGTGCAATGTTAACACCTGACTTTATGACTTCAATAGTACCTGTACTGCAATCTTATTGAGGCCGGATCACCTGATCTGCTATCATTATCTTCTTTATCTCCCCTTTGTCTGGAAGAACTCTGAAACAAATATTTTTCTTCTCTTCTTCATTTTTTCCCTTATTTAACTTTCTAACTTCCTGCAATAAGTTTTTTATCCTTTCCATTTCTTCCTGTGTTCTGTATGGACTATTGAATACTATTGGGCACTGTTTTGAGTTTTTGAAGGTCTTTTATGTTTTTTCCTTATCAATATTTTGTTCCATGTGTCTCCTCTCTAAACGGTTACTTTTATTGGTCTTGCTTTGCCCTCCCTAGAATATTTACCAAGTTGGTGAATGCTTACAATATTATCCGGACAACATACTACACCAAGCTTCCTTATCAGGTCTAAACCCCTAGCTTTATTTTGTTCAAGTCTCCCCTGTCATGTTGACTCCTGGGATTCACTTATGCCTGAGATTACCACTGTCTTCTCTTTATCAAATGCCTATTTAATCAGTGGATTAGCCCTTTCCATCACATCTTTCATTATAGTCAATCTTTTATACATTTTCCATTGCCACCACCCTCACAGCCTCTTTTACTGCCACATTCCCCTTTACTCATCTGCAAAGGAAGTTTCCATGGCGTAATGTTCCGTATTCAGCTCCTGAAACTCTTTTCTAAAGTGTTCGATGGTTTCCTTTATCTGGACATTTCAAGCTGTATTCTCGTCTCTCTCAGAAGAGAGCAGTGAACTAATATTTAATTCATTAAGGTTGTCATTCATCTGTTTGTTGTTATCTTCTTGCTTAGAAGATAACAAAGAAGATCTTATTACCTCTTTAAGTGTTTCATCCTGTTTCATTCCTCTATGCATATTCTAAATTCTATCATCCAATTTTATTACAAGAGTCTCAAGGTCCTTGACATTTTGCTTTTAAGACCTACTCCCTCTCCTACAACCCCCAGAGATCCCCTATCACCTCTTCCCTTGCCATTGGATGGGGGGGTTTGGGACAGAGATGGTTTCATTTTGATGTTTTGCCTTTCACAGAATATATAAATGAAAAAGAGAGAGAAAGAATAGTTTCTATTTAACTTCACACAAACTTGCTATATCTTCATATGAGAATTAATTTAGTTACTTAATTCATCTCATTTCTGGTAACACACAACATAACTTAAAATTTGACTTTGGTAATTAGAGAAGTAAAAATACAAAACAAAAGCCCACATGAAAGAAAACTCGATTATGCAATCGAGGAGACAGCCACTTGATGCTATGACCCCTGTCTCTGCTATATTTTCTTCTTATTGCTAAACTCTGTGTGTGTGCGTGTGTATATATATATATATATATATATATATATATATATATATATATATATATATATATATATATATATATATATATATATATGTATATAAATAGACAGATAGATAGGTGGATAGATAAATAGATAGATTGATAAGTTCTATGTTCTTATCCCAGTAATAACTCAGTGATAAACCATGCATGGCAGGAAGTAACAAGCTTGAAAAACAGGAAGGACCTCCAGCCTTAATCTGCCTCTACAGCTCCAACTTGCCTTTATCCATCCCTATTTGAACCCCTATTCAAGAGTCGACTAAAGAAGAAGAAGAAGAAGAAGAAGAAGAAGAAGAAGAAGAAGAAGAAGAAGAAGAAGAAGAAGAAGAAGAAGAAGAAGAAGAAGAGAAGGAGGAGGAGGAGGAG
>JAXCGZ010011956.1:0-50782 GCA_037179515.1 Halocaridina rubra
AAGTAAAGGGCGATTGAATCAGATGAGCCCACCACAACACCTCATACCACTCTTCCAACACTTGCTTCCATCCTTAGTGATGAAGTTATCGTATAGAAACGCTGATTACCTAAGTCATATTGATGTAAAATGCAACACAACGAAAGGATATCAAAACATTGTCATTTATGACATTATTCTACTATGAATACTTACATAAAACGGCAATTTTTTGCTGTATAGTTTAGATAGAGCCCTATCCTTTTACATCTGGCACTAGCACACGCTAAAGTAGCCAGAAATGAGTAAAACAGAAAAGCGTCCTCTTCACCCCCTCCCCCCTCCCAACCAAGGGTGTACCTTTAAGTTACATGCTCACCGCCACCATGCACGTCCCAGTGTATGCCTGTTGCCCACTGCATAATAGAGTATGTTAATTTGCTTACTGTACAGTAAATCTGAATATCTTTTATACTCTTAACTATTTGTTTTTCAGTAAAAATAGCTACAGGTCTTTCTGCTTTGTTATGTACTTATAAAATATGTTTTACTTATCTTATATCTTTGGCACTATGTGTCTTGTACGGTTGTGAAAAGTATCTATGCCCATTATCATGGTTTCTTATGGAAAATGACTCTTTACATTACACAATTTTTACATTATACGTCACTTCTGAGACCCTATCTTCACCCAAGAACTGGGTGGAGTCTTAGCCTCTTACTTTTTCAAGCAAACACTGAATATATTCGATTAGTTCATTTTTCTGTCTTAATATGTTTTCATTTGAACCAAAAGCATTATTGTGGGAAATTTGGAAATTTGAGGTATTTTTACTTGGCCTTGAACCATCGGTGGCAGGAATTGCATGTTTTTTTTTTTTTTTTTTTTTTTTTTTTAAATGAGTTACTATCATATTGACGTTTGTTGTTTTTTAAATTAATTGCGCATCATGGCTTCAATCAAATTCTCTCTCTCAATCATACATATAATTACTCATATTATTATCATCATCACTGTTGCTGCTGTTGAGACAATGAACTAATGGTAGCACAAAGAGCTTTTCATTTTTCTCTCACAGGTGCTAAATATGCACCTACGCTAATGCAGAAATAAAGTTTTTCACTTTTCCATCCATCTTACTACCTCTAACTTCACTTCCATGGTGATGGTTTTCCTTTCCTTGCCATCAAAAGAAACTTCTTTACACATAGAAGACATAATACAGGCCAAAAATTATCCAGACAGAGGGAAAATAACAAGTTGGAGATGCATTGTAACCACGAAACATCATAACTCGAGAACATTGTAAACCAAGTAACCCCTCTGCATATATATATATATATATATATATATATATATATATATATATATATATATATATATATATATATATATATATATATATATATATATATATATATATATATATATATATATATTATCTACTTCGCTTTTTACGCGTGCTTATAATCCGCAAAATTTGAATAAAGCTCCTAAAAAATAATACTAAAAAAATACGAACTTCGCGAATAACGCCCACGCAAAAAAATCTGGAAAAAAATTTTCATTTTAGTAAATAATCGACCACCTCAGAGGCACTTTTCCGCCATCCTCCTCCTCTTATACCACTTAATGCGATTGGATATTATGAAGAAAATATAAAAAATAGCATAAGAACAGCAAACAAACTTTTGATATATCGTTAGGGAAATAGCGTGCGAGGGTGCATCAGCTGATACGGAAGCACCAAAACGCGTGCAGATAGAGGTACGTTCTCCCGCATCCTTCTCCTCTTCTACCGCTTAATGAGATTGAGTATAATGAAGAGAATTGAAAAAAAGCATTAAGAACAAACAGCAAACAAACTTTCGATATAATATTGTTAGGGAAATAGCGTGTAGAGAATATATATATTTCATTTAAATTTCCCATATACAGTATGATATACGTTTTCTTTGTAAGGAATTGCATAGTTTTCTTTTTGTCTCAGCTGACTTTGTTTACGCTTAGATTTCATGCAGCATGGTCGATGTATAAAGAAGATAAAATAATGTTTAGAACCAAGGAATATTAATAATACTATAATCTTGAAAATTAGATAAACCCCAAATAGGGTGAGTAAATAAATATATTATGAGTAAGATATTGTGCCTGAATAGTGATAAGCATCAGCTGATACGGAAGTGGCAAAACGTCTGCGGACAGAGGTTCGTTCTCCCGCATCCTTCTCCTCTTCTACCGCTTAATGCGATCACATATTATGAAGATAATGGAAAAAAAGCATTAAGAACAAACAGCAAACAAACTTTCGATATAATATCGTCAGGGAAATAGCGCACAAGGGTGCATCAGCTGATACGGAGGTGGCAAAACTTTTGCATCCTCGTGCTCACCGCCACCATGCAATTCCCAGTGTATGCCTGTTGCCCACGGCATAATAGAGCGCATTAATTTGTTTACTGTACAGTAAATCTGTATATCTCTTATACTGTACACTATTTGCATGTTAATATAAATAAATACAGGTCTTTCTGCATTATGTACTTATAAAATGTCTTACTTATCTTATATCTTTAGTATAGTGTGTCTATGGACAGTTGTGGAACGTATCAATGCCCATTATCATTGTTTCTTATGGAAAACTACTCGTTAAATTACGAAAAAATTACAATACGCAGCACTTCTGAGAACCTATCTTTGCGTTATTCTAAGAGCTAGGTGTATACGTAATATATATATATATATATATATATATATATATATATATATATATATATATATATATATATATATATATATATATATATATATATATATATATATATATATATATAATATATATACTACATATACATATATATATATATATATATATATATATATATATATATATATATATATATATATATATATATATATATATATATATTATATATATATATATATATATATATATATATATATATATATATATATATATATATATATATATATATATATATATATATATATATATATATATATATATATATATATATTATTTTTTTTTTAGAACTACTGTATACCCACAGCTACCCAAAATTAAAGAAATAATAGCATTATTTTTTAGTGGCTGTGTATATATTATAGCTTTTATTAGGTCTTGAAATTTTCATGCAGTACTCATATTACACATTAATAAAATATAAAAAATAAATAAAAATTTAGTAATTTGTAAAAACCTTATAAAAATTCTCTTAATAGCTGAATAGGTCAATTAGTCTTTCTTACCTCTGCTGCATTACTTGCTGTGCGACCATTAACTGCTGGAAGGTCCAGGACACTTTGCGCTTCAGGCATCATGCCATTTGCCAAACCTTTGACCTAAAAGGACAAAATCCACTTTAGTAACAAGTCTTTGATGCAAATGGGGAACCGTTATATTATTAACTATTCAGGGTTTTTTAACTAAATCTGTGGTGTCCATGTTTGAGAACAAAGTCTACAATGTCATAATCAACTCACAGAGGAAACTTAAAACTTTAAATAACTGCTAGAAAAATCAATATAGTGGGATTTCTATGTTTTGAAAAAGATGCGAAAAACATCTGAGTAGCTTATTTATATAAAAAGTTTCTGCCAGCTAAACTCTTTACATTAAGGCTACAATAAAGGATATTAATACAGATAATACACAACAGTGAACCAGAACATACTGATTACTACTTAAGATTTGCTTCAATGTAATTCCATAACCATTGTGGTTGATCTCATGGGTTAAGTGAGAACGAAGAGGGTCCTATATATTTCAAAATGTGCTTGAGATGTGGTTTTACACTCAAATAATGCTATAGATTAAGTCAATGGCACAGTATTATAGATCTTCCTATTCTAATGACCCACATTGGTATTTACATTATGCTCAGTGAGCTTCTAATAAGGCATACATCCACGCTCATTAATTTTCATATTACAGTAACTAAAATCTGTTAATACAGGTGTAAAAATGTAACACAGACCATCACAAAATATTATTCTCGTTAATATATCCTAGGCTACCAAAGACTGCCTTTCCATTCTCCTCACTGCACATGCAGGCACTGCCAAAACCTTAATTGTCTCATGTACATACAATCAAATTATATTACCAACAAATTCTGGTCAACACCTTTCTTTGAAAAATTTTCTGCTATAATGCATTTTGCCGTAATATCAAGGGATTTATATACAGACACTGAAGCATTTATTGCATTAATAAATCAACTACAAATATTCACTAGTTTTCCCACATTCAAGGATTCCCATAAAAAATAGTTTTTGCCATTTAACAAAATATGTAGTGAATAAAAACAGGGACGGATGGAGACTCAAAGTTTCAATTAAAACTTTTAAAAGTGCCTTTATCATCATCTTTACTTTTGTTATAAAACGTACACCAAACTTGCAATTCAGCAATATGATTAGTCAAACAATAGAAACAGGGGTGAGATTGCAATACAGAATATAGTAAAGGAGTGAAGATGGTCAGGGTATGTCGAAATCCTGAAGATTTCCTATCTTATTCAATTGGGGCCACCCAGCTGGTTTCAGCAGGATGAGGCATACCGATAGAAAAATTGCTTACTATCGATACTATCATCATTATTTACTGTAGTCTTTGTTGGAATATAACAGAGTACATAAGTAGCATGTACTATATTCACTATAGGTTTCTTACATTTGATGTTTGCCCAATGTCCAAACTGTTTCACAACTGCAATTTTAAACAACACTCAGATGTTAATGGACACATAACCCAAATAGCAACTGTTCCTTAGTTTCATTCAATAAGATGTGTCAGCTTTATTACATCTTCTATACTGCATATAGCTATACATTTAAGAAGGTAATTTCTATTCATGTTAAACATTTATTGCTTTTAAATTTTTATTTAATACCCGAGACATTCATAAGCAGAATGACTATATTTATAGCAAGCAAATATGAGAAAAAGTGCACTTTTACCATCCAATTATAATATAAAGGGGGGGGGGAGGAAACACACAATATTTACATCTCTCTGAACAGCTACTTTGTTCGGGTATAAAAATGCACACACTACGTTTAACATACCCTAACCCAGGCGGAAGCCAATCACAAGAGTTTTTTTTATCTATCCTGGCCCTATTATACGGACTTGGCTTCAGGTACCTAATTCAAATTAGGATAATACATTACACAAACTCATGAAGTACCTTGCATACCTTTCATCTTCTACATCATAACATCATATGAAAAATGAATCAAGAATCATTATATTCCATACCATGCTTGGCCTACCTCTAAGGTTAGAATGCATGATAAATTCACAAAATTAACCATTTACCATCCCCCCATTTTCCATAATTTCTTTAAGTTCAAACTTGCGAAGCAATACATCTGCAATTCTCTCCATTACACAATTCTGGACTACATCCATCCAAATCACTTTTGTACTCTGTGGAGCCATTTGACTCCACAAATCTTTCTAAGGCATTTCGTCTTGGGTACTTGTACATATCATTCCTCAGGAAATGTTTGTAGGCCAACAATCACCGAACTACAGTGCTGTGGGAGCAACTATTTGATAATAAACTTTAATCTAGTTTGCTGTGATCTCTCTCTCTCCTTCTACACAGTGTTCATTTCCCCTATTAGCTTTGTCCTTTCTCCCAGTCTAAGTTATATTTCTTAAATCGTGAATACCAATATAACTTATTTTCACTTCCAAATCTAGGAAATGATTATCCTTCTCACCAAGTATCACAAAGAAATTTACCTCAGAATTTCTCAAACTGCCACTTATACATCATGATAATTTCCAATGACCCATGCTCTCTCTCTCCCACATACTCCAATTCACTCCTTAAGCCATTGTAGTTCTACCTCCAAATCAGTCCCAAGAGGCAGTGTCAACAGAAATAGCATCAAGTTCATATCCCACCCATACCACCCTAATTTTGGATATCTTTAATATGTAATCGATGGGGATGACTTGTTGATTCTTATTAAACAAAAAACCATAGTACTACATACTACATTATTAGAGTATGGCTAATTGCTAACCAGTACTCATAGAACAGTACAGCCTTAGAGGCAAAAATCATACCCCAGTATATTAATGGTAAGCAGATTTTAAAACTTAATACCATATGATAAGTTTATGGGATAGTGTTCACTATAGTTATAAAAGAAAAGTAAACAAAATATTACTATCAATTTAATGAACATATTGAAAGTAATGTACTTAAATATCATTTAGCGAAGAATTACAAATCTGAATTTACAACTCTTTAACCTTCAAAGGCTGGGAAATCTACAGAAAACATCCTCCCTTGATAGCTAGATGATGTAATCCGCCCTTAAGGGATTAAGCATAATATAACCTAAAAGGCACTTATCAACAACAACAATAGTAACAATTTCAATACATACATAAATAGAGTTTAAAGTTTTCAAAAATATTTCTTAGATTATTTGCTGCATTTCAAAGAATTTTTGCAAATCACAAATTTCCCTTTATAATTTTCATAATTCCTTTGCAAATCATCAAAAAGTAACAAAAGAGTAACGACTGGTAAGAGAGACGAAATGAGTCACTAGCTCACGTTCTGTTTCAATTTTAAATGGTCTGAAAGCTACAATTCATTGTTTTCCCAAAATTGATTTTGAGGAGGTTCATTATGTAAAAATATTTCTACAATTTGATATGACACCATTATATGATTCACATTTACCAGTTAAATGTACACTTTTATCACATTGGCTAACTTAATCCATACAATTTTGGGAACTGTGAGCTTCAAATATGCACTAATCTCATTCGCAACAATGATCAAATCTTCACTAACTGTGCACAAGGATAAGCAAAAGGGATTATTGAGATTATATTATCTGAGGGCTGTGAACAGCCATTGGCTCCTGATAACCGTGAGCTTTAAAATCTCTTGTGCATGACCTCCTGCAAATTTTGTCAGTAAATCTCTGATTAATGTTATCTTCTCTTATCAGAGTACAATGATGGATCTTTTTGTAACTTTATTTGAGCGTAAATAAATGACCAGTACAGGAAGTTATAGAGACTTACCTCACCAATGCCATTCATTAACAGCTAATTAGACTGATAAAACTCCTCAAGAAAATGAATGATATCTAAATTCTCCTCTATGGGCAATCTGGAAAAGTAGAAATGATTCATATTAATTTTATATACGAGTCATCAACATAAATAATAAAAATATATCGAGGGTTCGCGCCCCGTCACAGACCGAGGCTAGTAAGGGCATACACTCAGGATAACGATTACATCTGCCAAAACAAGTCCTTCGTAAGAAGGCAACCGTCCTAGCCCTTAGTAGAAAAGGGAGTTCGTGACGTAAAACCGAATCCATATGCCACATATTCCTGCTTGAACTCATCCAGCCATCTATATACAAAGGTAGCTTCCCCCCTTGAAGTGGCAGAAAAAAAGCAAACACCCATTAACCTAAAGAATCACTCACTCAAGCTAACATAGCCATCATTCTTCTCATATACTATGTATTCAACCAATCTTCTCTTTACTCTCACTCCTTCTACAACCATGCACTTTTTGACACAAAAACCATGGTTCTAGTGGAAATTTTCCTATCATATCCCCTTGTATGCCCTAACTCTGTGAGAGGAAGGTGCAAGGGAAAGAGTCCATTAGTCTACGAGTCAACCACAGATAACATAATAGGAAGCTAAACGCATTTTGAAAGGGTTCTGACAAAATACTGAAGCACAATTATTTGTAGGCTCAAGATTTGGCAGATTTGTGTCACTAAATTTCTGTTTATACTTGCCTTTCATGGATAGTAATGGAGACACCTGACTTTTTCTGAACATTTGTAATGACGAATTAACAGAGGAACTCCGCAAAAACATAAAAATATCATTCTCTTTGAGTAATGAATTTTTGCTGGTTGCTAAAATTTGTAAAAAGTCAAACTTTACATATCACTTCAGTTCTTAATCCTCCAGCTCCAACATGTCTGTGGCCACCCCCATTCAAATGGGGACTAATTCTGACACCTTAAACAATCTATATAAAATCTGTATATTATTCAAAACTATATCTATCATGTATGATAGTAAGATCATAACATTTATATTATCAAAGAAAATTATTAAATAATGAGACTCTACGCCAGAAAACTTTTGTTCATTTTATCATCACCAAATATTGCAGAATATAGCATGGTAGACATAACTGCAAAGGGAAAAAATTACTTTTTTCACTTTATCCTCTGTCATCAACACAGGTACCAACCGCTTTGCAGCAAGACAAAAACTATATCAGGAAAGAAAAGTCTATCCCTGCTCTGTTTTAGCCTTTTGGTTGCCTTTTAAAACAGACAAGAAAATAATAACAATACTAATAATAATACAATATTTTGTTCAAATATAATTCTTCATTTCTCAAAAGTTGGTTCTAGATCAAGGAATTCCATATATCAACTCTCCATATTAGCTCGTACAGCTTTTCTTTGTCACAACCACTAAGGAGAAGAAACAGAAAATAATGACAAAACTGCATATATCAACTCTCCATATTAGCTCGTACAGCTTTTCTTTGTCACAGCCACTAGGAGAAGAAACAGAAAATAATGACAAAACTTTTCATCTTATCCTCAAACAGATAGCAATTATGAGAGGGCTTTCCACTTATTAGTGAGATACACATTAGTATTTTTCTTAAATATACTATAAATGCCCCCTTCAATAGCATGCAATCTGCAAAAACGATAAACTTTCCAACCGACCACTATCATTAAGAATCACTAAACTATAGATTATCAGCAATCTGAGTTAATGTACATTACCAACTAAGAAATCTGTTCACTTTTATTTACAGGGCATAAAAAAAATATACAGAATACAATTGGCGGAATAAAGTTAGATTGCCCATATAAAAAATTGAAGCTACTATTAAGATTTTAGAAACTCATAGCATACAACATAAAGGACTTTTATCTATTTTACTTTAATCTAAGATATGAATAGCGTATTGGAAAATATTTATGAAAATTTCCAGAACAGTGATCAATACTGTCTATAAAATTAATGGAACGAGTACTGCTGCAAACAAATATTAATATACAACTGCATATAAATTTGCCACCAATGTACTGTGCCGAAAGTTATTATCTGTAACTTTTTATCAGTAAACTTAATGACAATGAATACCTGTTGAAACAGCATAACAGTACAGTACATCTTATCAGTAAAATTTATATCAGATCAAATTTAGAAAAAAATATTAGTCATGTAAGGGAAAATTTTAATCCTCATACAATTATCTGAAAAATCCTCAGGGAAGTGTTTTTGATTGAAGACTCTCCTGACACAAGGGGTGCAGCTGTTTAACAGCGAGCAAAAAAATAAGTAAATTCATAAATACAGCCCTCTCAAGGTAAGCAATTGACCATTCCAATACTCTATAATAAGTTCTTGTCTGTGAGCATATTTAGGAATTAAGGCAAGAATGCCAAGTGGCATAGCAAAACTTCATGATTAAACAAATGCCTCTATACCCCTACTTTCTAAAGATGAGAATCTACAGGTGATACTTGTAAAAGGGAAGGGATATCTGAAACAGGAGGCCAAATATGCTTCTTTCTTTCAGGCACTGGTATATATGAGAAGAACTTCTCACCGTTGGAGGGAAAGTATAGCCCCAACAACAAAATTAATGCCATCTGTACCCTCGTCACATTCATTTCTAGTTTAATTATAATGGAAAGAAGAATGGCATTTTCCCACATTGTCTCTCTTCTATTGTTGAACCTAATAGTGAATATGCAATGCAGCTATAGCTTACATCTGACCTGGGGATGCATTTTAAACCCCCTAGAAAAACAAGTTGGTCCACACAACAGAATCTCTAGCTAATAAGTGAATATTTCTGAAAATAAAATGGTCTTCAAAAATTTTCTCTCTTGCATTGAGGCCAAAAAAGAAACAAAAATCAACATCATTAATCTTTTACATGAAAAATTAAGATGAGAAAAAAATCCTCAGCCAAACCAAAGCAAAAACATGTAAGGTTCCATCACTGATGATACACATCTAATAGGGAAGAAAACTGCCCTCATCAGGTCAAGACACCAAGAAAACATTACGACGAAGAAAATATAGAAGCTTAAGGATAAGGGAGAAATATGGGAATGATACAAATAGGAAAAGGATAGCCTGAAAGAATAGTTGAAGTATTGAGGACCTAGAGATATGGCAGTATTAGGCCCTGAGATGACGATAGATCTGTTTTTTGAAGGAAGATAGGCTATAAGAATTAGGAAAGACAGAAGGATGAAAAGAGTTCCAGAACCTGGAGGTGGATGGGAAAAAGCAGTAGCTGCTATGACCAATCTGAGAGTTCCATCTTAGGAAACTTTACTCGGGGCCTCATGAGCAGATGCCAGGTGCCATATCCACAGGTAAACTTTAATCTTGATAGCCCCTGAAACCCCTAATAAAGACCTCCCTCTCTTTCCCAGAGGTGTATAAAGACCTTTCAAAAGAGAAAAGTTCAACTGACCTACTACAAAAGCGAATGGTGATCAAGGTGGGCAAACAAAATAATAATTGGAAGAGGCAATGGTTTCCATCAAGGTTATTCTCTCAGTCAACCAAGCCTTTAGCAGGAAATGTTGGTTGACCTAATACTAAAATAAGAGTCATGGAGAGAATATTATCCTTGGCCTTCCTGTACGTGCCTCCCTCATCTCAAAACAAAAAATACTAAAAATTAGTTATTCTCATCCCCTCAACCTACAAACAGTGTAAAGAGCTAACGGAATCTCAGGACCTAAGCCTACCCTATGTCTAGGTCTTTATTACTTAAGACTATTCTTTCTGCCTGTCTTTATTATCATTCTATTATTTCTGCTGTTAATTTACCTCTTCTTAAATATATTTTTGGAGCCTGGGCCCAATGACAGCAACTCACGTTGCCTGTCCTGGTGCCCCTGTATATATATATATATATATATATATATATATATATATATATATATATATATATATATATATATATATATATATATATATATATATATATATATATATATATATATATATATATATATATATATATATATATATATATATATATATATATATATATATATATATATATATTATATATATATATATATATATATATATATATATATATATATATATATATATATATATATATATATATATATATATATATGTATATATATATATATATATGTATATTATATATATATATATATATATATATATATATATATATATATATATATATATATATATATATATATATATATATATATATATATATATATATATATATATATATATATATATATATATATATATATATATATATATATATATATATATATATATATATATATATATATATATATATATATATATATATATATATATATATATATATATATATATATATATATATAAAGATTTGTAATGAAGATCCTTACTAAAGACACATGAACACTCATTTTAATGGTGCCTAAAATAGCATGCTAGGTTGGGAATATTTGACAGTTATCATATGCAAAGATTTCATAAGAACAGAAAGCTCTCAGGAGTACTACCAATATCAACTTGATATTTGAGAGCATAGTCATAAAAAGGTCCAGTTGAAGACGTGCTGTAGTTTGGGCACATATTCAGAGAAACCATCTTATCAGCATTAAAACACCCAAGGTTTTGTCCAAAATTCCTCCATTCTACCTATCATTGCAACAGCTTGCAAAGTCTTAAATGGACGCACTTTGCTCTCAGACCCACCCAATGTAACATAATTATAAAACTAAGCCAAAAATGTCTACAAACTGTATGAGAGATGTACAGCTAAATACAGAAAAATACATCTGATGAATTTGCTATATATACTGAGAACAGAACAATAGACTATTAAACTTCCTTAGAACAAGCTGAAACATTTTCTTTTATGTTGCAATTAAAATGTAAACATGATATAGCATGATATTAAAAGTATTTTCCCTACTGTATCTACAGTAGGTTCTGAGTTGAAATGTAAAGCTTTCTAAGGCAAAGTTATATCAATTAGTTATAAATTATCCACATAATATTAACTAGAGATAATTTTCAATATTTTCTTAACAGAATACCAAATGGGCTTTCTTTTGTTAATGATATCTGGGTAAGCTTTTAAGTACTCATTCTTACTAAAATATCTGCACATCTTTATTAGTTAGTTAAGATTTAAAAGAGAAGCTTTTAAGACATCTCGATACACATCAGAATATGAATATCATATACAGGTAGCTAAAATTAGGAAATAAGGTCAAGACAAATCAGTAAACTTTGGGCAAATAGACTACATTATCATATTGTTATCTTCAGGGTAAATAATATTATAAATCTTTTCTTGGTTTGTGTTTGAAAAAAGTTAACAAATTATATTAATCTAGGCATTTCACATCATAAGAAAAGGCTTTAGTATGATTAAGTTTGTGACATATACATTTCCCCTCCAATGACATGTTACAATATATATTTAATTTTCAACTACATTTGAGTTACAGACACTCCCCAACTTACGAACATCCGATAAATGAATATATGAATAGTGCAGTGCCTATGCAGTCTATTATCATGCATGGTTCCAAAGTTTCAAGAAACGTGCAAACTTGCATCATATGTCTTTAGGATAAGAAAACATATAATGTTCTAACAACTTTAGTATGTTAAGTACATGATGTAGGAATGATTGGTAGACATATACTGTACACCCAATACGGTACCGTACACGCAATATCATTACAAATCATTCGGGATACGTACGGGCGTTTGGAACTCTACTCGTTCGTAGGACGGGGAGCACACGTATATAGATTACATAGCCTTTCTTTATATTTCAGTTTTGATGACTGCTGCAGCATCCGTACTATTGTTGACCCTTCCTGTTTCTACATTTAGTAGTAAAATATTGCATCATAACTATTCTAACAAAGACTATGACTTTCTCATCATGAAATACACGTTTCCCAGACGAGAGTTAAATAGCATTAGTCCACCAATCACAAATTCCAAGTGAATGGCTACAATCGTGCAAGATAAAATTTGAAAGTGGCAATAAATAGGCATTTCATATTCGAAACCACTGTCAACATTATATTATATTCTCTTGCTTAACAAATTCTGTTGAATTTCCATTTAGTGTTAATAATCTATCTTCTGCCTAAAGTAGAGTTTGGCACAAGTCAATCAGAAAAAATCTCATTAATTCATTAACACCTTCATATAAATTTATTTCAGGCACTTTGTTACTATCTATCCTTATCTAAGAGACTGTTACACCACAGCAAGATGAAATTTACCCTTTATGAAGTAGCGGCCATACAGAAGTTACACACACTTCCTCCATCTTTGCATTACCTAATATAAAATCCAATTTAATCCTACTTGAGAGCAGACAGCATATGCAGTCCTAATGGAATGAATTACTTTTAAGCTAAATTACATATTTACTACCTGGTCATCACAACTAAACTACTAGATATCACAGATCAGAGCAGCAGGCCATTCTCCATATTCACACTAATTTTCCAATTCAAAGGTTAAACATTTTCAGTACAATACTAAAATAGGTAAAGATAGGTTTTATGTATTTCTTCAAATTTTGGACTAAACACTTTTTTCTGATAGGTTTTGAATTAATCTGCTCATTCTTCTTGTCGGAAAGCACGATTTTTATCATTAGTCCCAATAATGGTGATCGGCAGTGGATACTTAACCGCATCTTACAAACCTAGCCTAATCTAACTCAAATTTGAAGCCTTACATACCTTAATAGAGTGACTTTAGGAGTTTATAAAGCAGCAAGGCATATCTAAAAGTGATTGTAACACTGATTTCTCAGGCAGGCTATGGAAGGGGTGCCTAAAACTAATATCAATCCTGTGAAGTACATAACTAAACTTACCAGGTGCACGCCCTCACTGATATAATACAATTTAGGATGCAAACATCGTTTTCCTACTGGGTTTCAGGAGAGGAATGGGCAACCCCCTCAAATTAAGTGCTGATGTATGGTCAGGGCATTACCTGCACAACCATAATGTAGCATTAACTTTAAAGTTTACCTAAGGAATACCGACAAACAAGCAATAGAATTATCCGGTATGGACTGGGGGTCTACAGTGGAATTTTTCCACTATCTACACCAAAACGACATCCAGAAGTTCTCAGATTCAACTTTTAAATTGGTTCACATACCTCCTCTTTGGCAAGAACTCTTTGTGATATGGGTAGTGAAGGTGACAGCCCGATCCATGTGGAAAATTCTGTCAATAACTTTGTAAGCAGAGCAAACACAGATTTAGAGTTTTAACTCAAAATTTAAGCTGCGACAAGGGCAATTAAGCCTATCCTGAAGATAGCCTTTAGAAGAGGAAGGGGATAACTTAGCCAAAATTGGTGAATTGATTTATCCTTCTTATAAAGGCAATTCAATTAACGTAGGCCCAACTCAGCCTATACACTTATGAAAGACAAAAAAAAAAACCTAACCCATTCAAAGGTGCACACACCCCACTGAAAAACTTACTAAAAGAATCTACCACATCAATTAATTATGGAATTGCCAAACCAAAATCTCATTTACCCCTCCCCGAGATCCTACGACGAAGTGTCTAGGGTAAAGAGACTTCCGTTTTTCAAATACATAAATTCATAATTATAAGAGGATTATCTATTACGGCAAATAAAAGTTAACAAGCAAAGACTCCAGTCTCAATATTTGTCATTCCATTAACAAGAAAAAAAAATATATAAAAAATTAAGCCACGGCCTCTAACCTATTATCCCAACAAACCTGGGGCAAATAAGATTACTCTTAGCTTACACTTCAAATCAAGTTCACCCATGCCATAAATACCCATCGAAATGCCGGGGTAAAATCACCCACAACGTAATATATAATACAGAGTGATGAGGAACAATGAAAAATCGCCAATACAAAAACACGCTCTGCCTACACTCCATCAACCTTGACACTCTCTGAGGAAATACGGAGGTGGAGACTCAGAATCCCCATTTCTCGTATCTCAGAAGCTGCGGCTATCACGCCACCCATCCGGAAGGAAGAGGCTGATAAAGATATTTCACAAAGAAAGAAATAAGAGGAATTACCTCTCCTACTTCCACAGATCACTTCTTCCTCGCCAATGAACTATACAATACACGTAAGAAGGAGAGAGCTCATTGGTTAAATGTCACCAAAGAGGCCAATCAGAAGCTCCGTTACGAACGCCGAGGGTGATGAAGAATCTTCTAAGACTCGTTCGGATTGGTTTTTGATCAAGAGTTCGTCCAATGGGACGAGGTTAGACAAAATCTGCCATGGGAAGCTGCAAAGGCTATCAAGAGATTGAACCGGAAGAACAGTACAGCAACATTACAATTTTTTTTTTTTATAACTTATGACTAACGGAAAACTTACATTTAATAGATGTTACCTAAAACGCAAAAAAGGAAAATAATAAAAAATCAATATTTAGTGTTGTGCTTTTTTTTTTAAAGAGGCATTAAGACTCCGGTGGGTGGTGTGTGTGTGTGTGTGTGTGTGTGGTGTTTTTTAGGAAGTTATTGGTATAAAAAAAAAAAATCGTCATCATCAGGAGATGGATTGCAAATCAGCACTTATTATCAAGCGTTTGTAAAGAATTGGTCGTGATTATTCGTGGTGATATGCCTCATTAACATCATTATATGTGACTCTCTCTCTCTCTCTCTCTCCTCTCTCTCTCTCTCTCTCTCTCTCTCTCTCTCTCTCTCTCTCTAAAGTGCTTCATCTCTATTTTTTTCCGGATCTCTTTGGCTGGAGAAGTCATTAGCCTAAATATTGATTTTAAATGTTCAGATAGAAAGAAGGATTTCAATTCTTTCCTAGCGCTAGATAGAATAATAATAATAATAATAATACTTTATTCCATTTCAATACAATGGGTATTCGTCAGCCAGGGTAAGCCCCAACCCCCCACTGTGGTGTCCACCCACAGCAGTTCCTGCCAGTAAACAGCTTAAACTCTCGGTCTTGGACGGGAACCGATCTTCGACCTCATGAATGCGAAGCCAGCGCGTTACCACTGTACTAGCCAGCAGGCTAGTTCTTGCATAGAACTAGATATAAGGAAGGGTTTAAGTTCTTTTCTAGAGCTAGCCTTTCTTTCCAGTGAATATGCATGAGAAAACTTTTCATCTAATATTTTAATTTTATAACCCATAAGCAGTCTAACCCCTAGGTAGGTTGACCCATGGCACTAAGCGCAAGTTGCGATACTACGGCTTAAGGGTCTTGTGGACTTATGACTGTCCAGAACAGTTTGATGTTAAGTCTTCCTTCACTTACGGTTCTCTTTCTGTTCCTACATCAACACCGAATGCAACTGGATAATCGTTACATATGTCTTATTATCCCTTCACATCTGACAAATCACAATATGTACTCCCAATCTCTGTATCTCTCTATGATTTCTTTTTGTTCAGGCCCGATAAGGGTAGATTTTTTTTTTTTTTTTTGGCCTATCCTGGTGTCCCAACCATAAAAAAGGTAATAATATATTGAACATTATATCTATCTATCTATCTATCTATCTATCTATCTATCTATCTATCTATCTATCTATCTATATATATATATTTATATATATATATATATATATATATATATATATATATATATATATATATATATATATATATATATATATATATATATATATATATATATAATGAAACCGTGATAGTAACAATATAGTACTTTTATCCAGGAAAAACTTACTAGACACTTAGGGGGCTCTAGTTTGTATCACAAGCTAGAGAATCATACCACCCTACCAACTGAGCCTCTAAAACAGAAATAAATCTGATATCATGACCCAGCCAGATCAAGCAGGGACTTTCCAGTCGGTGGTATTAACAATACTATTATCCTAGAAAAACTTCTTAGACCTTCAGGGAACTCGAAATTTAGTCACAAACTAGAGATTTATGTCACCTCAGTGTTATATATATATATATATATATATATATATATATATATATATATATATATATATATATATATATATATATATATATATATATATATATATATATATATATATATATATATATGTGTGTGTGTGTGTGTGTGTGTGTGTGTGTGTGTGTGTGTGATTACCTAATTGTGATTACCTAATTGTGTTTACGGGAAAGAGCACAAAGCTCGTATCTTCCCGTCTCCTGATCGGTTCCATTTTTAGACTTAGTGATAATTATCATACCTGTCCTTAAAACTATGGATTGAGATACCATTAACTACCTCCTCGCTTAGCCAATTCCAATTATCAACTACTCTTACACTGAAAAAGTATTTCCTTACATCCTGCAAAGAAGTTTTCTTACGAAGCTTCAACCTATGACCTCTAGTTCTAGAGCCAGCCATATCAAAATATCGATCCCCATCCACTCTATCATAACCATGACGGAATTTAAAGACTGTCACCATATCCCCCCTCACTCTTCTAGCTTCGAGTGATGGTAAGTCTAATTCCCTCAGCCTCTCATCATAACTGAGATTGCGTATTTCTTGCACCAGTTTCATGGCATGTCTTTGAACGTTTTCAAGCTTAGCTATGTGCTTTTTCAAGTGAGGATTCCAAAAGGGGGCTGCATATTCGAGTTTTGGCCTAACATAGGTTACATAAATATTTCTGAACATTTCCTTGTCCATGTGCCTGAAGGCTACCCTTACATTTGATAAGAATGCATATGCTGCCCTTACTATGCCATTTATATGTATTTCTGGAGACAAATCTGCCAGTATGTTTACTCCTAGATCTCTCTCATTGAAGTTGTACTCCAGCCACCGAGTAGTCAAGCTTGGGCCTTCTTGCACTTGTACCCATTCTCATTACCTTACATTTTGAAGTATTGAATTTCATTAGCCACTTTTCTGACCACTCATGCAGATTATTTAGATCCTCCTGAAGTTCTCTACCATTGTTCTCGTTTTTTACTTTCTTCACAATCTTTGCATCATCTGCAAACATATTCATGAATAAATTTACAGACTCTGGTAGGTCATTTACATATACAAGGAACAAAAGTGGTCCTAAAACTGAACCCTGTGGAACTCCACTACTAACTCTTCTCCATTCAGACACTGAGTGTCTTACTCTAACCCTCTGTTCCCTTCCTTCTAAGTAAGTTTTTATCCATTCCAAAACATTTCCACCTATTCTAGCCATTGATTGCAGCTTCCTAATAAGTCTCCCATGTGGAACAGTGTCAAACGCTTTCTGGAAGTCTAGGAATATGCAATCTGCCCAACCCTCTCCTGTAAGATTTGGCTTACCTCATCATAGAATTCTAATAAGTTTGTTACTGTTGATCTTCCTTCTCTGAAGCCTTGTTGCCTCACTGACAAAAAGTTGAAGGATTCCAAGTGAAGAGAGATATGTTTCCTTAGTAGTTTCTTCATGACTTTGCAAACTATGCTGGTCAAGGAAACTAGTCTATAGTTCAGAGCCGTATCCCTCCTTCCCTTTTTTGAAGATAGGTATCACATTTGCTTGTTTCCAGCATCTTGGAATCTCCCCTGACTCCAGTGACTTTTTAAATATGATACTTAGTGCCACTGATATTGAGTTTCCGCACTTTTTAAGCACATGAGGGGATATGTCATCAGGACCTGTAGCTTTATGAACATCTAAACCCATCAGCGCTTTGCATACCTATGTGGCTGTAAGGTTGATTTTCTCTAATACCGGCCCTTGAGCTTCTATCACTGCAATCTGAGGGGGTGGGGTATTTTCTACTGTAAATACTGACTGAAACTCCTTGTTCAATTCTTTGCAGATCTCTTCATCCGTCTCAGTGATGCTTCCATCCGCTCTCTTTAGCCCTAAAACCTGTTCTTTTACCTTCAGTTTTCCTCTGATAATGCTGTGGAAAAGCTTGGGTTTTCTTTAGCCTTCCTGGTGATGTCCCTCTCATAGTCTCTCTCTGCCTCTCTCCTTTTACTTAGGTAGTCATTTTTTGCTCTTTTGTAGGTTTGCCAGGCATTTATGTTTTTTCTCCTCCTATTCCTTTTCCAGCATTTGTCTCTCCACTCCTTAGCTCTTTTACACCCATTATCGAACCATTTCTCTCTGGCATGAATTACACCTACTTTGGTGACAGGTATGCAGCAATCTACTATCTTCCCATATTTCTCACAAAAGATGTCATACATTTCTTGTACAGATTTGTTGTAAAATAAGGTTCTCCAGTCAGTAACTGCAAAAAGCTCATTCATTTTGATGTAATCTCCTTTCAGATAGTTCCTCCTCATGTCCTCAGTGCCTCTACTCTCAGGAAGAATATCTTCAATGATATACTCCATCAACAACACACAGTGGTCACTCTTTCCAATTGGTGGTTCATATTCAATTTTTTCAATATCCAACACATTATCTGTGAACACTAGATCAAGTAGTGATGGCTCATCCCCACCCCTGGCCCTTGTTGGTTCCATTACATGTTGGTGTAGGAAATTCCCTTGTACGCAATCTAGGAATCTTGCCCCGAATGAGTCCTCACCACTGTGTGGGTCAAGATTTATCCAATCTATCTCTTTATGATTAAAGTCTCCCATAATCAAAATCCTACATTTTTTTCCTGTGCCATGTTAACAACTGAGTTTATGACTTCAATAGTACCTATATGACTTTCCTCAAACTCTTCTAGCCTATTTTGGTTCCTTGGTGGGTTATATACAACAGTTATTATAATGCTCTCTGACCCAGTATTTATGCGAGCAACAAGAAATTCCTTGAACTCACTTTCTATAGCCAAGTTTATTTCTTCAACTTGAATTCTTTCACTTATGAGCAGTGCTATCCCTCCACCAGTCCTCTCAGATCTTTCAACCCTTAGTATTCTGAAGCCCTTAGGAAAAATTGTGACACTGTTTATGTCCTCACTCAACTTAGTCTCTGTAATTGCTACTATATCTGCCTTACTGTTGTGAATCCTATCTTTTAATTCTACTGCCTTACCAGCTAATACATCAGCATTTGTGCATAACAATCTTAATGAGGCCCCATCCCCTTATCTTCTGTCATTATCTTCTTTACCTCCCCTTTGTCTGGGAGAACTCTGAATTGAAAATTTTTCTTCTCTTTTTAATTTCTTTCCTCATTTAACCTTCTTGCCTCTTGCAACAAGTTTGTGTGATTACCTAATTGTGATTACCTAATTGTGTTTACGAGAAAGAGCACAAAGCTCGTATCTTCCCGTCTCCTGATAGGTTCCATTTTATACTTAGTGATACTTATCATACATGTCCTTAAAACTATGGATTGAGATAGCATTAACTACCTCCTCGCTTAGCGAATTCCAATTATCAACTACTCTTACACTGAAAAAGTATTTCCTTACATCCTGCAAAGAAGTTTTCTTACGAAGCTTCAAACTATGACCTCTAGTTCTAGAGCCAGCCACATCAAAATATCGATCCCTATCCACTCTTTCATAACCATGAAGGAATTTAAAGACTGTCACCATATCCCCCCTCACTCTTCTAGCTTCGAGTGATGGTAAGTCTAATTCCCTCAGCCTCTCATCATAACTGAGATTGCGTATTTCTTGCACCAGTTTCGTGGCATGTCTTTGAACTTTTTCAAGCTTAGCTATGTGCTTTTTCAAGTGCGGATTCCAAAAGGGGGCTGCATATTTGAGTTTTGGCCTAACATAGGTTACATAAATATTTCTGAACATTTCCTTGTCCATGTGCCTGAAGGCTACCCTTACATTTGATAAGAATGCATATGCTGCCATTACTATGCCATTTATATGTATTTCTGGAGACAAATCTACCAGTATGTTTACTCCTAGATCTCTCTCATTTTCTGTCTCTTGAAGTTGTACTCCAGCCACCGAGTAGTCAAGCTTGGGCCTTCTTGCACTTGTACCCATTCTCATTACCTTACATTTTGAAGCATTGAATTTAATTAGCCACTTTTCTGACCACTCATGCAGATTATTTCGATCCTCCTGAAGTTCTCTACCATTGTCCTCGTTTTTTACTTTCTTCACAATCTTTGCATCATCTGCAAACATATTCATGAATGAATTTACAGACTCTGGTAGGTCATTTACATATACAAGGAACAAAAGTGGCCCTAAATCTGAACCCTGTGGAACTCCACTGCTAACTCTTCTCCATTCAGACACTGAGTGTCTTACTCTAACCCTCTGTTCCCTTCCTTCTAAGTAAGTTTTTATCCATTCCAAAACATTTCCACCTATTCTAGCCATTGATTGCAGCTTCCTAATAAGTCTCCCATGTGGAACAGTGTCAAACGCTTTCTGGAAGTCTAGGAATATGCAATCTGCCGAACCCTCTCTTTCCTGTAAGATTTGGCTTACCTCATCATAAAATTCTAATAAGTTTGTTACTGTTGATCTACCTTCTCTGAAGCCTTGTTGCCTCACTGACAAAAAGTTGAAGGATTCCAAGTGAAGAGAGATATGTTTCCTTAGTAGTTTCTCCATAACTTTGCAAACTATGCTGGTCAAGGAAACTGGTCTATAGTTCAGAGCCGTATCCCTCCTTCCCTTTTTGAAGATAGGTATCACATTTGCTTGTTTCCAGCATCTTGTAATCTCCCCCGACTCCAGTGACTCCTTAAATATGATACTTAGTGCCACTGATATTGTGTTTGCGCATTTTTTTAGAACATGAGGGGATATGTCATCAGGACCTGTAGCTTTATGAACATCGAAATCCATCAGCGCTTTGCATACCTCTGTGGCTGTAAGGTTGATGTTCTCTAATACCGGCCCTTGAGCTTCTATCACTGCATTCTGAGGGGGTGGGGTATTTTCTACTGTAAATACTGACTGAAACTCCTTGTTCAATTCTTTGCAGATCTCTTCATCCGTCTCAGTGATGCCTCCATCCGCTCTCTTAAGCCTTAAAACCTGTTCTTTTACCTTCAGTTTTCCTCTGCTAAAGCTGTGGAAAAGCTTGGGATTTTCTTTAGCCTTCCTGGTGATGTCCCTCTCATAGTCTCTCTCTGCCTCTCTCCTTTTACTTAGGTAGTCATTTCTTGCTCTTTTGTAGGTTTGCCAGGCATTTATGTTTTTTCTCCTCCTATACCTTTTCCAGCATTTGTCTCTCCACTCCTTAGCTCTTTTACACCCATTATCGAACCATTTCTCTCTGGCATGAATTACACCTACTTTGGTGACAGGTATGCAGCAATCTACTATCTTCCCATATTTCTCACAAAAGATGTCATACATTTCTTGTACAGATTTGTTGTAAAATAAGGTTCTCCAGTCAGTAACTGCAAAAAGCTAATTTATTTTGATGTAATCTCCTTTCAGATAGTTCCTCCTCATGTCCTCAGTGCCTCTACTCTCAGGAAGAATATCTTCAATGATATACTCCATCAACAACACACAGTGGTCACTCTTTCCAATTGGTGGTTCATACTCAAATTTTTCAATATCCAACACATTATCTGTGAACACTAGATCAAGTAGTGATGGCTCATCCCCACCCCTGGCCCTTGTTGGTTCCATTACATGTTGGTGTAGGAAATTCCCTTGTACGCAATCTAGGAATCTTGCCCCGAATGAGTCCTCACCACTGTGTGTGTCAAGATTTATCCAATCTATCTCTTTATGATTAAAGTCTCCCATAATCAAAATCCTACATTTTTTTCCCATGCCATGTTAACAACTGAGTTTATGACTTCAATAGTACCTATATGACTTTCCTCATAAACTTCAAGCCTATTTTGGTTCCTTGGTGGGTTGTATACAACAGTTATTATAATGCTCTCTGACCCAGTATTTATGCGAGCAACAAGAAATTCCTTGAACTCACTTTCTATAGACAAGTTTATTTCTTCTACTTGAATCCTTTCACTTATGAGCAGTGCTATCCCTCCACCAGTCCTCTCAGATCTTTCAACCCTTAGTATTCTGAAGCCCTTAGGAAAAACTGTGACACTGTTTATGTCCTCACTCAACTTAGTCTCTGTAATTGCTACTATATCTGCCTTACTGTTGTGAATCCTATCTTTTAATTCTACTGCCTTACCAGCTAATCCATCAGCATTTGTGTATAACAATCTTAATGAGGCCCCATCCCCTGATCTTCTGTCATTATCTTCTTTATCTCCCCTTTGTCTGGAAGAACTCTGTAATGAAAATTTTTCTTCTCTTTTTCATTTCTTTCCTCATTTAACCTTCTTGCCTCTTGCAACAAGTTTTTGGTCTTTCCCATCTCTTCCTGTGTTCTGTATCGTCTAATGAACACTTCTTTGAATTCTTGAAGGTCTTTTATACTTTTTTTTCTCAACAATATTTCCCTACATGTTTCCCCTCTCTCAAAGGTTACTTTTGTTGGTCTCGCCTTTCCTTCCCTCGAATATTTACCTAGTTAGTGTATGTTTACAATATCCTCAGGACCACATACTACTCCAAGCTTTCTTATCAGGTCTACAACCCTAGCTTTATTTTCTTCAAGTCTCCCCTGCCATGTTGGCTCCTGGGATTCGCATATGCCTTAGATTACCACTGTCTTCTCCTTATCAAGTGCCTGTTTGAAGAGTGGGTTTGCCCCTTCCATCACAACTTCTTTCATTTTTTTGATTCCTGTCTCTTTATAGTCAACTGTTTGTATGTTTTCCAGTGCCACCACCTTTACAGCCTCTTTTACTGCCACATTCCCCTTTAGTGCATCAGCAAAGGAAGTTTTCATGGTATCATTTTCCATATTCAGCTCCTGTGATTACCTAATTGTGATTACCTAATTGTGTTTAAGGGAAAGAGCCCAAAGCTTGTATCTTCCCGTCTCCTCATCGATAACATTTTATACTTAGTGATACTTATCATACCTGTCCTTAAAACTATGGATTGACATACCATTAACTACCTCCTCGCTTAGCCAATTCCAATTATCAACTACTCTTACACTGAAAAAGTATTTCCTTACATCCTGCAAAGAAGTTTTCTTACGAAGCTTCAAACTATGACCTCTAGTTCTAGAGCCAACCATATCAAAATATCGATCCCTATCCACTCTATCATAACCATGAAGGAATTTAAAGACTGTCACCATATCCCCCCTCACTCTTCTAGCTTCAAGTGATGGTAAGTCTAATTCCCACAGCCTCTCATCATAACTGAGATTGCGTATTTCTGGCACCAATTTCGTGGCATGTCTTTGAACTTTTTCAAGCTTAGCTATGTGCTTTTTTTCAGGTGCGGATTCCAAAAGGGGGCTGCATATTCGAGTTTTGGCCTCATATAGGTTACATAAATATTTCTGACCATTTCCTTGTCCATGTACCTGAAGGCTACCCTTATATTTGATACGAATGCATATGCTGCCCTTACTATGCCATTTATATGTATTTCTGGAGACAAATCTGCCAGCATGTTTACTCTTAGATCTCTCTCATTTTCTGTCTCTTGAAGTTGTACTCTAGCCACTGAGTAGTCAAGTTTGGGCCTTCTTGCACTTGTAACAATTCTCATTACCTTACATTTTGAAGCATTGAATTTCATCAGCCACTTTTCTGACCACTCATTCAAACTATTTAGATCTTCCTGAAGTTCTCTACCATTGTTCTTTTTTCCAACTTTCTTCACAATCTTTGCATCATTTGCAAACATATTCATGAAGGAATTTACAGACTCTGGTAGGTCATTTACATATACAAGGAACAAAAGTGGCCCTAAAACTGAACCCTGTGGAACTCCACTACTAACTCTTCTCCATTCAGACACGGAGTGTCTTACTCTAACCCTCTGTTCCCTTCCTTCTAAGTAAGTTTTTATCCATTTCAAGACATTTCCACCTATTCTAGCCATTGCTTGCAGCTTCCTAATAAGTCTCCCATGTGGAACAGTGTCAAACGCTTTCTGGAACTCTAGAAATAAGCAATCTGCCCAGCCCTCTTTTTCCTGTAAGATTCGCCTTACCTTATTATAAAATTCTAATTAGTTTGTCACTGTTGATCTACCTTCTCTGAAGTCATGTTGCCCCACTGACAAAAAGTTGAAGGATTCCAAGTGAAGAGAGATATGTTTCCTCAGTAGTTTCTCCATAACTTTGCAAACTATGCTGGTCAAAGAAACTGATCTATAGTTCAGAGCCGTATGCCTCCTTCCCTTTTTGAAGATAGGTATCATGTTTGCTTGTTTCCATCATCTTGGAATCTCCCCTGACTCCAGTGACTTTTTAAATATGATACTTAGGATGTAAGGAAATACTTTTTCAGTGTAAGAGTAGTTGATAATTGGAATTCGCTAAGCAAGGAGGTAGTTAAAGCTATCTCAGTCCATAGTTTTATGGACAGGTATGGTAAGTATCACTAAGTACAAAATGGAACCGATCAGGAGATGTGAAGATATGAGCTTTGGGCTCTTTCCCGTAAACACAATTAGGTAATAAATTAGGTAATCACTTAGTGCCACTGATATTGAGTTTACGCATTTTTTAAGTACATGAGGGGATATGTCATCAGAACCTGTAACTTTATGAACATCTAACTCCATCAGTGCTTTGCATATCTCTGTGGCTGTAAGGTTGATGTTCTCTAATACCGGCCCTTGAGCTTCTACCTCTACAATCTGAGGGGGTGGGGTATTTTCTACTGTAAATACTGCCTGAAACTCCTTGTTCAATTCTTTCCAGATCTCTTCATCCATCTCAGTGATGCTTCCATCCTCTCTCTTAAGCCTTAAAACCTGTTCTTTTACCTTCAGTTTTCCTTTGATAAAGCTGTGGAAAAGCTTGGGATTTTCTCTAGCCTTCCTGGTGATGTCCCTCTCATAGTCTTTCTCTGCCTCTCTTCTTTTACTTAGGTAGTCATTTCTGGCTCTTTTGTAGGTTTGTCAGGCATTTATGTTTTTTCTCCTCCTATGCCTTTTCCAGCATTTGTCTCTCCACTCCTTAGCTCTTTTACACTCATTATTGAACCATTTCTCTCTGGCATGACTTACACCTACTTTGGTGACAGGTATGCAGCAATCTACTATCTTCCCATATTTCTCACAAAAGATGTCATACATTTCTTGTAAAGATTTGTTACAAAATAAGGTTCTCCAGTCAATATCTGCAAAAAGCTCATTCATTTTGATGTAATCTCCTTTCGGATAGTTCCTCCTCATGTCCTGAGTGCCTCTATTCTCAGGCACAATATCTTCAATGATATACTCCATCAACAACACACAATGGTCACTCTTTCAAATTGGTGGTTCATACTCAAGTTTTTCAGTATCTAACACATTATCTGTGAATACTAGATCAAGTAGTGATGGCTCATCCCCACCCCTGGCCCTCGTTGGTTCCAAGTTGGTTTTAAGTGGACGTGTACTCATTGAGCTCCCGATAATATTGCGTTTATCAAGTGACAGAGTTTAAATGCACAGCTATAAAATTAACGAAAGCATACTGAAAAATAAATCTTCAAATTTAAGTCAGAGTGATTATTACAACTTTAGTGTTTAAAAAGATACAAAGAAAATTCATTATAATCTTATAACATATCAGAAACCATTGAGTGTGTCTCTCCCAGTGTTACCGATTTCAACCACAACCTCTCGCGACCGACCTAAAAAGGACCTTTCTTAGGTGAGCCTGCAGTTCCCCTCATACCGCAGTTTCCCTCCCATTCACACCAGAATGTCCTCATCGGAAAATGTTGACCTTTCTGACCTTCCGTGTGTAAATACTGATAATTTTCCCGAAGTGTTTATATCATCTCTGGACAGAATATTCGTATATTCACGTGAGGACATCAGAAGGGAATTGGAAAAAATTAAAAAAGTCACTCTGTACAAAACAAGTCAACTTTTGCTTTCGAAGGTAGTGGAACTCTTTCCCCAATACAGTGATAAACACATCACAAAAAAACGAGTAAAAAAAGAGATAATTACAAACATAATAACTTTTAGCGCAAGTGTTTTGAATATCTCAATGAATGGTGAACTTGACAAACTCTTTCAACCTCAAACTTCGGTTGTAAAATCCATAGAGTCTAAAAAAACACACGACCTAGGAGACCTACATCGAATGATAGAAAGTCTTGCAGATAAGGTGAAAATTTTGGAAGCAGATGCTGAAAAGGTGAAAGCCTTACAACACAAGGTGGGTTTGCTAGAATCTGACATTGTCCTACTTAAAAGAGATAATTCTTGGCTGAAACTCCTATTAGAAACATCTCCACCTCTCAGCTCAGTGCTTTCACCTAACAACGATGATGTCCCTTCTATCAACAACCCTCAGGTTTTGCAAACTAGGTTTTCTGTCTCTACTCACAATTCCTTCAGTGCATTGAGAGACGAATGTGGCAGTGGTAGTGAAGAAGAGGTAGATCCAGATAAAAGTGATAGTCATCAAGACGACCTGAATACACCATCTAGCATAAATAATCAAATCAGTAACAGGTTACAAAATAGTGATGAAACAACAGCGTCCTTCCCCACTACTCCTAACAATACAACAACAGGCACTGACCAGAACAAGATTCTTCCCAGCACAAACAACCAACCTGGCAAAGAGTTGCAAAACAGCGAAGAAGATATAGAGTCAATCTCCACTACTCCTAACAACACAGCAACTATCACTAACCAGGACAACCAAATTACACCTTCCAGCACAAATAACCAACCCAGCAATAGGCTGCAAAATAATGAAGAAAACAGAAAAGACAAAGTAGCAGCAGTCTCTATTCTAAACATTCCATCGAAGTCCTCTCCCCCACAGCCACAGTTGCCCAATAATGCAAGTGCAAGGATTACAGCTCAAATATATATTCGCATTCCTGGCAACCCCTTTGAGAGAGAGATACGTAATACATTGACAAATCAAGGCATTCCTTCTGAAGAAGTCTTGATTAAGGAGCTTTCTCGCAAACCAAACTGGGTTTCCTTCGCAATAACGATATCGAAAGGATTTGAATATGTGCCTTACAAACTGAATTAATGGCCTACAGGCACAATTGTCCAGCCATTTCGTGGGGGCAAACAATGGACACAACCTGGGTATTCTACAAAATATCCCAAACTACAATCATACCAAAATAAACAGCAAAGAGCTAATGAAACAATCCCCTATACACGAGACTACAGAAAGAGACACGATACAAACCTCTCTTATCGCTGTCCACGCACAAGAGACTTTTCCTGGAGTGATGGCTCTTACAATCCTAGACACTCACCTAGGCATACAAACTTTGGGAAGGCCCGATCATACCACGGCACGTACTCAAACCAGCGTTACACATCCAACGGCAGGTACAGACACCGGGATCCATGGGCTAACCCCAGAACACACTACAATGATGAATTCCCAGCAGAATCACACAGTCAAAACTACAACTATGACTATGGATACCACCCCAATGAAACATGGTAAGAATGTAACATTAGTACATGTGAACGCTCAGTCCCTGCTCGCTCATTTTGAGGAAATAATAATGCTAACAAAAGACTACAACATAGACATCCTCTGTGTAAGTGAAACTTGGCTTCCTCCTACATCTGAAAATAAATATGTGAATATCCCAGAGGTTAAAATATTTCGCAATGACCATGCCCGAGGGGGTGGGGTTTGTATTTATGTTAGAAATTATCTTAGTGCATCAGAAATAACCACAGGTTTAGAAAAAACTGAGGAGCTCGAAGATTTATGGATCACTGTGCAGTATCAGAAACTTCCATCTTTCATTGTAGGGTGTGTTTACCGTCACCCTAAAGCACCTACCAGTTCATTCAATCATCTGCTAGAAACATTCAGAAATATCTGTGTGCGTCATAAACCCATATACATACTTGGTGATTTTAATGATGACTTGCTCTCAGCAGAAAACAAAATGAAAAGGGTGATCAACACTGTGAAGTTAACACAAATAGTGACAAAACCGACCCGCATAACCCCTAATTCTAGGACTCTTATAGATCTGATAATAACAAATAAAGTGGAAAGTATACCCTATTGGGACGTAGTTCCCTGCCCAATTGCAGACCACGAGCTGAACATTGCTATGCTAAACATAAACAAGCCCAAAAGGAAGCCTCTCCTCAAGACATTCCGGTGTCTAAAAAATTACTCCCCTGATATCTTTTGTGATAACATCGATTTGCAGGTTGAGATTTTAACAAAAGTCTTCCTTGAATGCTTAGATAGTTGTGCACCCATTGTAACAAGAAAAATAACCTGCCCCTCAGCCCCCTGGCTAACTAATGACATCAAAGAGGCAATGCAAATCAGAAATCAAATACAAAAAGAGCTAAAAATGAATAGATATGATATGACTCTCCGAGAACGTTATAAAACAGAAAAGAAACGTGTCAGATCTCTCATTAGTGTAAGTAAAAAAGACTTTTACAAAAAACAATTTAATGACTCTAGACATGATACAGCAGCAACATGGAAAGTGATAAGAAGCATGATACCAAATGAAAAGAGTACCTCAGAAAGTTATGAAAATATTACTGAGTTGAATGACAAAGCAGATAACTTTAATAACGATTTTGCTAACGTTGGCAAAAATACATATGAAAAAACTCAAGAAAACATCAACTCAGTGAATATGAGTAATTGCTTAAATGACAATTCTTCCAATGAAAACACAAGAGAGTACTTCAAGATAAATCCTATCGATTGTGCTACCCTAATTCTTACCATAAAGAGCCTAAGAAACTCTGGCTCTTATGGTTCAGATGGTATACCATTTCAGTTCATCAAAGATGCTCTACCCATTATGAACACTTCCGTTGTTACTAAAAAGTTTCCTGACTCTTGGAAAATATCACATGTAATACCTCTGCATAAAAATGGGGACAGAGAAGATGTGACAAACTATCGTCCCATTTCCCTGCTACCGATTTTCTCTAAAATATTAGAAAAAATTGTTGCATGTCAACTTATGTCATATTTAGAATCAAATAGACTACTAACGATTAACCAACATGGTTTCAGACCACAACTCTCGACGGAAACTGCACTGCTTAAAGTTACGAATAGTATATATAATAATATAGATATGAAAAAAATATCTTTGCTTATATTATTAGCCTCATCAAAAGCCTTCGACAGTGTAAACCATGAAATTCTTTTAAGTAAATGTATTAACTTAAATATTGATCCAAGTTGGTTTAGCAAGTATCTATCTAATCATAAACAGTCCATACGTCTTAACAACATTATCTCTGTCCAAAATATGTATCATTTGGTGTTCCACAGGGATCAGTACTTGGTCCTATCCTCTTCTCCATTTACGTAAATGATCTATCTTCTTTCATTTCTGATGTCTAGTCGTACAATATGCAGATGACACTCAACTACTCCTTAGTGGTGATATTAATAGTCTCCCAGAGCTAACTTTAAGAGCAGAAAACACTCTGTCAAAAATTAAAACCTATTTCCAAGAAATTGGGCTGTTAATTAACGAAAGCAAAACACAGTGCATATTTATTGGTTCAAGGTTCCACATAGCACAAATTCCAGAAAACACAACAATTGATTTTTGCGACAATATTATCACACCTAGCAAAACAGTCAAAAACCTAGGAATTCACTTTGATAACCACATGTTGTTTGATTCCCACATAGATAAAGTATGCAAAAAGGTTACAGGAACATTAATGTACTTATCACGTATAAAAGACAATTTTGAGACTACCACTCGAATAACTGTTGTTGAATCTCTAGCCCTAAGTCACATTAATTACTGCACAACTGTTTGGGGAGCTACCACTAAGACTCAGATAAACAGAATACAGAAGTTTATTAATTTTGCAGCTCGAGTTGCCCTGGGAGGAATAAGAAAATATGATCACATCACACCAGCTCTCAATAAACTTGGGTGGCTGCGGGCAGAAAATAAGGTCGCTTATGCTATTTATGTTTTTGTATTCAAAATTTTGGACCATCATTATCCTAGCTGGCTATTTGATTTAAAAACAGTCAGGGATATAAGGGGAACCAACACAAGACAGAGCAGTGAGCTCTTTATTCACAGAACAAACACAGAAGCAGGTTCAAAGATGATCACTATCAAAGGGCCAACACTCTGGAATAATATTCCAAAGCATCTTAAAAATGCATCCTCCTTCACAGCTTTCAAAGGCAAACTATATAGTTTTCTTTTGGACAAATAGTTGCTGCTCATTAAGAACTAATTATTCTCACTGTAAGGAAACAAATATGGAAATGATGCCGATAATAACGATCCTGTATCTAGTGGCATACTTACTACTTTATTATTAACATTATTGTTAACATTTTTATTACAGCATTATTATTTTCTATGAAAGCTACATTTAATTTAACTATATGTCTAACCCTCTTATTTATTAGTTTAATTACATGTCTACTTATAAGTTACTATTAATGTTGAATAACCATTGTACAAAATGGAAATAAATGTTTGTTTGTTTGATTACATGTTGATGTAGGAAATTTCCTTTTACGCAATCTAGGAATCTTGCCCCGAATGAGTCCTCATCACTGTGTGGGTTAAGATTTATCCAATCTATCTCTGCATGATTAATATCTCCCATAATCAAAATCCTACATTTTCTCTCCCGTGCCATGTTAACAACTGAGTTTATGGCTTCAGTAGTACCTATATGACATTCCTCATAAACTTCTAGCCTATTCTGGTTTCTTGGTGGATTATATACAACAGTTATTATAATGCTCTCTGACCCAGTATTTAAGTGAGCAGCAAGAAATTCCTTGAACTCACTTTCTATAGCCAAGTTTATTTCTTCAACTTGAATCCTTTCACTTATGAGCAGTGCTATCCCTCCACCAGTCCTCTCAGATCTTTCAACTCTTAATATTCTGAAGCCCTTAGGAAAAACTGTGACACTGTTTATGTCCTCACTCAACTTAATCTCTGTAATTGCTACTATATCTACCTTACTGTTGTGAATCCTATCTTTTAATTCTACTGCCTTACCAACTAATCCATCAGCATTTGTGTGATTACCTAATTGTGATTACCTAATTGTGTTTACGGGAAAGAGCACAAAGCTCGTATCTTCCCGTCTCCTCATCGGTTCCATTTTATACTTAGTGATAATTATCATACCTGTCCTTAAAACTATGGATTGACATACCATTAACTACCTCCTCGCTTAGCCAATTCCAATTATCAACTACTCTTACACTGAAAAAGTATTTCCTTACATCCTGCAAAGAAGTTTTCTTACGAAGCTTCAAACTATGATCTCTAGTTCTAGAGCCAGCCATATCAAAATATCGATCCCTATCCACTCTATCATAACCATGAAGAAATTTAAAGACTGTCACCATATCCCCCCTCACTCTTCTAGTTTCGAGTGATGGTAAGTCTAATTCCAGCAGCCTCTCATCATAACTGAGATTGTGTATTTCTGGCACCAGTTTCGTGGCATGTCTTTGAACTTTTTCAAGCTTAGCTATGTGCTTTTTCAAGTGCGGATTCCAAAAGGGGGCTGCATATTTGAGTTTTGGCCTCACATAGGTTACATAAATATTTCTGAACATTTCCTTGTCCATGTGCCTGAAGGCTACCCTTACATTTGATAAGAATGCATATTCTGCCATTACTATGCCATTTATATGTATTTCTGGAGACAAATCTACCAGTATGTTTACTCCTAGATCTCTCTCATTTTCTGTCTCTTGAAGTTGTACTCCAGCCACCGAGTAGTCAAGCTTGGGCCTTCTTGCACTTGTACCCATTCTCATTACCTTACATTTTGAAGTATTGAATTTCATTAGCCACTTTTCTGACCACGCCTGCAGATTATTTAGATCCTCCTGAAGTTCTCTACCATTGTCCTCGTTTTTTACTTTCTTCACAAGCTTTGCATCATCTGCAAACATATTCATGAATGAATTTACAGACTCTGGTAGGTCATTTACATATAGAAGGAACAAAAGTGGTCCTAAAACTGAACCCTGTGGAACTCCACTTCTAATTCTTCTCCATTCAGACACTGAGTGTCTTACTCTAACCCTCTGTTCCCTTCCTTCTAAGTAAGTTTTTATCCATTCCAAAACATTTCCACCTAATCTAGCCATTGATTGCAGCTTCCTAATAAGTCTCCCATGTGGAACAGTGTCAAAAACTTTCTGGAAGTCTAGGAATATGCAATCTGCCCAGCCCTCCCTTTCCTGTAAGATTTGGCTTACCTCATCATAAAATTCTAATAAGTTTGTTACTGTTGATCTACCTTCTCTGAAGCCTTGTTGCCTCACTGATAAAAAGTTGAAGGATTCCAAGTGAAGAGAGATATGCTTCCTTAGTAGTTTCTCCATAACTTTGCAAACTATGCTGGTCAAGGAAACTGGTCTATAGTTCAGAGCCGTATCCCTCCTTCCCTTTTTGAAGATACGTATCACATTTACTTGTTTCCAGCATCTTGGAATCTCCCTCGACTCCAGTGACTCCTTAAATATGATACTTAGTGCCACTGATATTGTGTTTGCGCATTTTTTAAGCACATGAGGGGATATGTCATCAGGACCTGTAGCTTTATGAAAATCTAAATCCATCAGCGGTTTGCATACCTCTGTGGCTGTAAGGTTGATTTTCTCTAATACCGGCCCTTGAGCTTCTATCACTGCAATCTGAGGGGGTGGAGTATTTTCTACTGTAAATACTGACTGAAACTCCTTGTTCAATTCTTTGCAGATCTCTTCATCCATCTCAGTGATGCTTCCATCCGCTCTCTTTAGCCTTAAAACCTGTTCTTTTAGTTTCAGTTTTCCTCTGCTAAAGCTGTGGAAAAGCTTGGGATTTTCTTTAGCCTTCCTGGTGATATCCCTCTCACAGTCTCTCTTTGCCTCTCTCCTTTTACTTAGGTAGTCATTTCTTGCTCTTTTGTAGGTTTGCCAGGCATTTATGTTTTTTCTCCTCCTATACCTTTTCCAGCATTTGTCTCTCCACTCCTTAGCTCTTTTACACCCATTATCGAACCATTTCTCTCTGGCATGAATTACACCTACTTTGGTGACAGGTATGCAGCCATCTACTATCTTCCCATATTTCTCACAAAAGATGTCATACATTTCTTGTACAGATTTGTTGTAAAATAAGGTTCTCCAGTCAATAACTGCAAAAAGCTAATTTATTTTGATGTAATCTCCTTTCAGATAGTTCCTCCTTATGTCCTCAGTGCCTCTACTCTCAGGAAGAATATCTTCAATGATATACTCCATCAACAACACACAGTGGTCACTCTTTCCGATTGGTGGTTCATACTCAATTTTTTCAATATCCAACACATTATCTGTGAACACTAGATCAAGTAGTGATGGCTCATCCCCACCCTTGGCCCTCGTTGGTTCCATTACATGTTGGTGTAGGAAATTCCCTTGTACGCAATCTAGGAATCTTGCCTCGAATGAGTCCTCACCACTGTGTGTGTCAAGATTTATCCAATCTATCTCTTTATGATTAAAGTCTCCCATAATCAAAATCCTACATTTTTTCCCCGTGCCATGTTAACAACTGAGTTTATGACTTCAATAGTACCTATATGACTTTCCTCATAAAATTCAAGCCTATTTTGGTTCCTTGGTGGGTTATATACAACAGTTATTATAATGCTCTCTGACCCAGTATTTATGCGAGCAACAAGAAATTCCTTGAACTCATCCCCTTATCTTCTGTCATTATCTTCTTTATCTCTCCTTTGTCTAGAAGAACTCTAAAATGAAAATTTTTCTTCTCTTCTTCATTTCTTTCCTCATTTAACCTTCTTGCCTCTTGCAACAAGGTTTTTATCTTTCCCATCTCTTCCTGTATTCTGTTTCGTCTAATGAACACTTCTTTGAATTCTTGAAAGTCTTTTAGACTTTTTTCTCAACAATACTTCCCTACATGTTTACCCTCTCTCAAAGGTTACTTTTGTTGGTCTCTGCTTTCCTTCCCTCGAATATTTGCCTAGTTGGTGAATGTTTACAATATCCTCAGGACCACAAACTACTCCAAGCTTTCTTATCAGGTCTACAACCCTAGCTTTATTTTCTTCAAGTCTCCCCTGCCATGTTGGCTCCTGGGACTCGCTTATACCTGAGATTACTACTGTCTTCTCTTTATCAAGTGCCTGTTTAATCAGTGGATTTGCCCTTTCCATCACAACGTCTTTCATTTTTTCAATTACTATCTCTTTATAGTCACCTGTTTGTATGTTTTCCGGTGCCACCACCTTTACAGCCTCTTTTACTGCCACATTCCCCTTTAGTGCATCAGCAAAAGAAGTTTTCATGGCATCATGTTCCATATTCAGCACCTGGAACTCTTTTCTAAACTGTTCAATGTTTTCCTTAATCTGGATATTGCAAGCTGCAATCTCGTCTCTCTCAGAAGATAGCAGTGATCTAACATCTAATTCATTTAGGTTGTCATTCAGCTGTTTGTTTTTATCTTCTTGTTTAGAAATTCTGGTTTCTAGTTCACCGATTTCCCCTTCCAACTTCTTTATTCGCTTTTCTAGTTCCTTTCTCTCCTGCCCTTGTGCTTTATTTGCTTCCTCCAAAAATCTTATTTCGTCTCTGTGTGTGTTTGTGTGTGATTACCTAATTGTGATTACTTAATTGTGTTTACGGGAAAGAGCCCAAAGCTAGTATCTTCACGTCTCATGATTGTGTCCATTTTATACTTAGTGATACTTATCATACCTGTCCTTAAAACTATGGATTGAGATAGCATTAACTACCTCCTCGCTTAGCCAATTCCAATTATCAACTACTATTACACTGAAAAAGTATTTCCTTACATCCTGCAAAGAAGTTTTCTTACGAAGCTTCAAACCATGACCTCCAGTTCTAGAGCCAGCCATATCAAAATATAAATCCCTATCCACTCTATCATAACCATGAAGGAATTTAAAGACTGTCACCATATCCCCCCCTCAATCTTCTAGCTTCGAGTGATGGTAAGTCTAATTCCCTCAGCCTCTCATCATAACTGAGATTGCGTATTTCTGGCACCAGTTTCGTGGCATGCCTTTGAACTTTTTCAAGCTTAGCTATGTGCTTTTTCAAGTGTGGAAAAGGGGCTGAATATTCAACTTTTGGCCTCATAAACATTTCTGAACATTTCCTTGTCCATGTGCCTGAAGGCTACCCTTACATTTGATGAGAATGCATATGCTGCCCTTACTATGCCATTTATATGTATTTCTGGAGACAAATCTGCCAGTATGTTTACTCCTAGATCTCTCTCATTTTCTGTCTCTTGAAGTTGTACTCCAGCCACCGAGTAGTCAAGCTTGGGCCTTCTTGCACTTGTAACAATTCTCATTACCTTACATTTTGAAGTATTGAAATTCATCAGCCACTTTTCTGACCACTCATGCAGACTATTTAGATCTTCATGTGTGTGTACTTACCTAATTGTACTTACCAAATTGTGCTTACGGGAAAAAGTCCAAAGCTCGTATCTTCCCGTCTCATGATCGGTTCCTTTTTATACTTAGTGATACTTATCATACCTGTTATTAAAACTATGGATTGAGATAGAGGTAACTACCTCCTCACTTAGCGAATTCCAATTATCAAGTACTCTTACACTGAAAAAGTATTTCCTTACATCCTGAAAAGAAGTTTTCTGACGATGCTTCAAGCCATGACCTCTAGTTTTAGAGCCAGCCATATCAAAATATAAATCCCTATCCACTCTATCATAACCATGAAGGAATTTAAAGACTGTCACCATATCCCCCCAATCTTCTAGCTTCGAGTGATGGTAAGTCTAATTCCCTCAGCCTCTCATCATAACTGATATTAAATATTTCTGGCACCAGTTTCGTGGCATGTCTTTGAACTTTTTCAAGCTTAGCTATGTGCTTTATCAAGTGTGGATTCCAAAAGGGGACTGCATATTCAAGTTTTGACCTCACATAGGCTACATAAACATTTCTGAACATTTCCTTGGCCATGTACCTGAAGGCTCCCATTACATTTGATAAAAATGCATATGCTGCCCTTACTATGCCATTTATATGTATTTCTGGAGACAAATCTGCCAGTATGTTTACTCCTAGATCTCTCTCATTTTCTGTCTCTTGAAGTTGTACTCCGGCCACCGAGAAGTCAAGTTTGGGCCTTCTTGCACTTGTACCCATTCTCTTTACCTTACATTTTGAAATATTGAATTTCATTAGCCACTTATCTGACCACTCATGCAGACTATTTAGATTTTCCTGAAGTTCTCTACCATTGTTCTCGTTTCCTACTTTCTTCACAATCTTTGCATAATTTGCAAACATATTCATGAATGAATTTACAGACTCTGGTAGGTCCTTTACATATACAAGGAACAAAATTGGTCCTAAAACTGAACCCTGTGGATCTCCACTACTAATTCTTCTCCATACAGACACTGGGTGTCTTACTCTAACCCTCTGTTCACTTCCTTCTAAGTAGGTTTTTATCCATTCCAAGACATTTCCACCTATTCTAGCCATTGCTTGCAGCTTCCTAATAAGTCTCCCATGTGGAACAGTGTCAAATGCTTTCTGGAAGTCTAGGAATATGCAATCTGCCCAGCCCTCTTTTTCCTGTAAGATTCGGCTTACCTCATCATAAAATTCTAATAAGTTTGTCACTGTTGATCTACTTTCTCTGAAGCCATGTTGCCTCACTGACAAAAATTTGAAGGATTCCAAGTTAAGAGAGATATGTTTCCTTAGTAGTTTCTCCATAACTTTACAAACTATGCTGGTCAAGGAAACTGGTCTACAGTTCAGAGCCATATCCCTCCTTCCCTTTTTGAAGATAGGTATCAAGTTTGCTTGTTTCCAGCATCTTGGAATCTCCCCTGACTCCATAGACATTTTAAACATGATACTTAGTACCACTGATATTGAGTTTGCACATTATTTAAGTACATGAGGGGATATGTCATCAGGACCTGTAGCTTTATGAACATCTAACTCCATCAGCGCTTTACACACCTCTGTGGCTGTAAGGTTGATGTTCTCTAATACTGGCCCTTGAGCTTATATCTCTGCAATCTGAGGAGGTGGGGTATTTTCTACTGTAAATACTGACTGAAACTCCTTGTTCAATTCTTTGCAGATCTTTTCATCCGTCTCAGTGATGTTTCCATCCGCTCTCTTAAGCCTTAAAACCTGTTCTCTTACCTTCAGTTTTCCTCTGATAATGCTGTGGAAAAGTCTGGGATTTTCTTTAGCCTTCCTGGTGATGTCCCTCTCACAGTCTCTCTCTGCCTCTCTTCTTTTACTTAGGTAGTCATTTCTTGCTCTTTTGTAGGTTTGCCAGTCATTTATGTTTTTTCTCCTCCTATACCTTTTCCAGCATTTGTCTCTCCACTCCTTAGCTCTTTTGCACTCATTATCGAACCATTTCTCTCTGGCATGAATTAGAACTACTTTTGTGAAAGGTATGCAGCAATCTACTATCTTCCCATATTTCTCACAAAAGATGTCATACATTTCTTGTAAAGATTTGTTGTAAAACAAGGTTCTCCAGTCAATAACTGCAAAAAGCTCATTCATTTTGATGTAATCTCCTTTCGGATAGTTCCTCCTCATGTCCTCAGTGCCTCTACATCAGGCAGAATATCTTCAATGATATACTCCATCAACAACTCACAGTGGTCACTCTTTCAAATTGGTGGTTCATACTCAATTTTTTCAATATCCAACACATTATCTGTGAATACTAGATTAAGTAGTGATGGCTCATCCCCACCCCTGGCCCTCGTTGGTTCCATTGCATGTTGGTGTAGGAAATTCCCTTTTACGCAATCTAGGAATCTTGCCCCAAATGAGTCCTCACCACTTTGTGGGTCAAGATTTATCCAATCTACCTCTTTATGATTAAAATCTCCCATAATCAAAATCCTATATTTTCTCCCCTATGCCATGTTAACAACTGAGTTTATGACTTCAGTAGTGTCATGTATAACTTTTTTGCTGATTAATTCGTGCGCTTTGCATTGCGCTATTGTTTTGTTGTGCTTACTCAGGTATAACACGCCATGTCGGACATCTAAGTTTGAGTAATAAAACCTCCACTTTTCTCACGATTTTTAATGGCATTCTCCTCAACCATCTCTCTCAAGTATGGAACAAATGGCGACGAGGTACAAAGGACCAATGCAGTAGCAAAAGGAACTTCTGGTTTGCAGTATTTAAGTGAATTTTTGCAGTTCTGAGGTAGCCGGTAAATTGGGTAAGCTTCTTACTTCCGAGATTTTCGTTCCCGTGGCCGCCCTCCATAGGCTGTTTTGATCAAGTTTTGCAGTTAGCATTGGAGCCTTCATAGATGCCGTATTATAACTGTGTTTAAGCCTAATGCTGACGATTTTTCAAGATTGGGAAGCTATAGTGATTATTTTCCAAGGTGTACCCTAGATTGATGATAGCCCATGGTAGGCCAATTGTGTTTACCGGTAACCTTATTTCCAGTGTTTTGTGTACGGTAGCTTTGATTGATCATAGCCTACCGTAAGCCTATGGTGCTTAACCCCAGTGCTTTGAGGAGTGGAGTAAAACAAATTGCGTATAGGCCTAGCCTAGTGCTGTGATGTTTAGCTTATGTTGTCAGTGCTATAATATTTAGCCTATTCTGTCTTTGCCATGATTGCATGTTGTGTATTTTGAGATTATTATCAGTTCACCCAGTGACTTAGCCTATAATCATGCCTCAAGAAAATGAAAATAGTGCTAACCGCAGAGTGAACATTGATCATTTTAATCCTTCAAAGATTTCTTTTGAATTGTGGTTAAGTTTGTTGGAAGCAAATTTTTTAAATTTGGAAATAACTGAGGCAAATAGAAGAAAAAATTACTTCTGGTTTCTATTGGTAATGAAGTTTATGCTATTTTAGGAAACATTTTGTGCCCCAGATTTACCACATACTAAGTCGTATGAGGATTTATGCAAATTACTTAAGGCACATTATGATGTAAAGCCTAGTTATCATAGAAGTTTATTGGCTTTTCAACAAAGGAGGAAAAAAGGAGGTGAGACATTAAAAGATTTGTATGCAGACCTGAAGTGTCTAGCCAAAGACTGTGATTTTGGTAGCAACTTTGATTCTCGTGTGCGGGATCAGTTGTTAATGGCTCTTGAAAATGAGGTTTATTTTTCAAATCTGGTTGCTGAAAATTTAAATTTGAAGGTTATGTCTTCTATTCAAATAGTTGAGAGAGTTTTGAATTTTGAACAAGCTTATGTTTCTGAAAAGTCTGTTGTTGTTGTTCAAAAGGTTAAAACCCCAACCAATGGTTCCATGAGTAAGTCAGTTTCTTGTAAACACTGTGGGTACCCTCATGATAGTGCAAAATGTCGCTTTAAGACTTTAAAACATGTAATTTATGTGGTAAGAAAGGACATTTAAAACAAGTTTGTTGGAAGGCTTCAAAAGATGTCAAAGGTAATGTGAAGCCAAAGCCAGTAAAAGGAAGTTTTAATAAAGCTTCTGAGAAAAAACATAAGGTTAAAGTTAAAGCAGTAGACAAGGTAGCATTTTCCAGTAATAGTGATGAAGAAAGACTGTTGTCAGTAAAAAATGTCAATGCTATTGGTAAAGATGAAGTGAATATTTTGGTTAATGGTAAGTTTGTACCTTTTGAGGTGGATACAGGTGCTGCTGTGAGTACCTTGACTAAAGATTGGGTTCATAATTTGGGATTGTCCATTGTAGATTGTAGTAAAATATTAAATGCTTATGATGATCTCAAAATATATGGTGATCTGTCTATCACACACAGTTTCATTAGTTATACCTTGTGTGTGTTTTATTGTAATACCATAAGTAATATTGCATCTACCTACATGAATATATTCATTTGAGAGACTATATTATAACTATCATTTATTTTGTCATTAATTTCATCATTTTCTCATGAATAATTGGAATTTGTTTGTAAAGTTAATCTAAATCTTAGGAAATCCTTAATTATGTATAATATGATAAAATTATATCCTTTTATTTTAGAATGTGATGCTCGTCTGCTTTGTTTACAGAACGGACGAGGACTCTCTCTGAGGACGGCACCAGGTGATGAGCTATTGTTAGAGACTCGTAAAATTCGTGTAAATTTATGAGCCTCCCATTTCGCTCCTTGGACTAGTGCTGTCGAATTTGGTAGAGCAGTGACTGTGTTTCAATATTGCATAAAGTTTTTGGATTTTGAACAATTATTATTTTGATATTAAGTGTTGTTTATTTTGATGTGTCCAGCAGTCGTGCCTGGAGCTATAATTCTTTGTTATTTTTGTAAAATTTACCTTATTGCCGCCTAAACTAAAGTAAAATTTATCCTTTTCTTTTAAGCTGAAATATTGCTCTCCATTACAATATTAAGTTTTTTCAATATATTTTTATATTTTATCGATGAGTCTTTCATTTAAGCCTGGATTTATGCAGTGTTCAGTTAATATTATTTAGTGTATTTGTGTTATTAACCAGTGGGAATTCTCCACTAACTATTAAGCAAACGTAACTCATGCCCTTCCCCTTTAGTACCGTACAGTTTGTCTTATATTTAATTATAAGCCAGTAAGTTTTAGCCCAACTTTATTTGAAGTTGGTGGAGTAAATATTTTTGTGTACGGTAGCCTGCAAAAAACTGAGAGTAGACTATTCATTGACCAGGTGAAAGCAGGCATTCTGGGAATAGTCACAACAAAATAAATGTTTTGGGTAAAGTTGGAGTCGATGTTTACTATAATTCTCTGCAAGTGAAACAGACATTTTATATTGTAGGGAATCATAATTCTAACTTATGTGGTAAAGATTTGATGCCAAAAATAGGTATTTATTTGTCTGGTATTAATGATTCTTCTAAAATTAATAAAGTCAATAGTTCTGTGGTAGAATTGTTGAATGATTATGAAGTTAATCCTAATAAACCCATTTCAGATATTACAGCTCACATTCATGTTAAGAGTGATGTAGTTCCAAAATTCAGAAAACACAGATCAGTTCCATTTCACTATAAACCTTTAGTTGAAGATGCTTTAAATAAACTGATTGTAGATGATATAATTGAGCCTGTTAACCATAGTGAGTGGGCTGCCCCCATTGTTACTGTGTTGAAATCGGATAAGGAGTCTGTGCGTATCTGTGGAGATTTTAAAGAATTGAATAAATGTATATCATGTGACCAATATCCATTACCTAAAAAAGATGAATTGTTAGCATCTATTGGTAAGGGAAAGATTTTTTCTACTATTGATTTAAAAAATGCATATTTACAGATTTCTGTGAGTGAAGAAAGCCAAAAGTATTTAGTAGTAAATACACATAAAGGTTTGTTTAAGTACAAAATATTACCTTTTGGTCTTTCATCTTCACCAGCTATATTTCAGAGATTTATTGCCAACCTGTTGAAAGATGTAGAGGGAGTTGATGCTTATTTAGATGACATTATTGTAAGTGGTGAATCTGAAGAGCAGCATGATCTTAGGTTTATTGAAGTTTTAAAAATTTTGCAAGAGCATAATGTTCAGATTAACAAGAAAAAATGTGCTGTTAAGGTTTCTTCTTTAGAATATCTTGAATTTTGTATCTCAGGTGAAGGAATCAAACCTTCCCCTAAGAAGGTCAAAGCTATTCTAGATTCTCCAGCCCCTACTTCTGTTGCAGAGTTGCAATCTTTTATTGGAATGTTGACATATTATTGTAAATTTATTAAGAATTTTTCTTCCAAGCTGGCCCCTTGTATGAATTGCTAAAAAAGAATAAAGCTTTTAAATGGTCTGAATTTGAAAACAAAGCTTTTGAAATTGTAAAATCTGATTTATCAAAAGGTCCCCTTTTGGCTAATTATGATGGTAATAGTCCACTAGTTGTTGAAGTGGATGCGTCTCCTATTGGTGTAGGATGTGCATTGTTGCAAAAAATTGATGGAAGAGAATTACCAGTTTATTTTGCTAGTAAAAAACTGACATCAGCTGAACAGAACTATGCTCAAATTGACCGAGAAGGGCTTGCCTTAGTTTTTGGGTTGAATCGTTTTAGATATTTTTTACTTGGAAGACAATTTGAAGCAAGGACAGACCATAAACCACTTTTAGGTTTATTTGGCAAAGGGCGTCATATTCCTACCAATGCCACTGCTCGTATTCATCGTTGGGCACTGTTTCTCTTTCAATATGATTTTGAGCTTACTTACAAAGTGGGTAAAGAAAATGTTGTGGCTGATGCCCTTAGCAGGTTGCCTATTGATGATGATTTTAAATCCGTGACTCCAAATGAATACATTAAGTTAGTTGAAGCTTTAGATTTTGAAGATATTTCTTTTTCAAAAATCAGAAATTGTACTCAGAAAGATGAGGTTTTGGGTCAACTCATGCATAATATAAGATTTGGTTGGTCTACAAATGATTTGAGATTACATGAATATAGTTCTGTTAAGTCTGATCTTAGTTTATATGACAATGTAATTTTGTACAGAAACAGAATTGTAATACCTACCAGCTTAAGATGTAAAATACTTGAGCACTTACATGGTGGTCATAATGGGATAAATGTGATGACAGCAGAAGCTAGGAATTGGGTTTGGTGGCCTAAAATTGACCAAGATATTTCTGAAATTACAAAGAATTGTCCAGTTTGTTTTAAAAATTTTCAACCAACCAAGCTCCTGTGATGTCATGGTCTACCCCTGATAAGGCATGGTCAAGACTTCACATTGACTATGCTGGACCCACAGATAACAAATATTTTCTTGTAACTGTAGATGCATATTCTAAGTTTCTAGATGTTCAAGTTACTAGTTCAATGACTTCAAGTGTTACCATGGAATTGCTTAGAAAAAAAATTTCTAATTTTGGTATTCCAGACATTGTTGTCTCGGATAATGCTCCATATTTTGTGTCCGAGGAGATTAAAGCTTTTTATAAGAAAAATGGTATTCAACATTTAACTCCTGCCCCATACAATCCATCATCTAATGGGTTGGCGGAAAAAGCAGTTCGAACTTTAAAAGAGGGCTTAAATAAATTCAACAGTGGATCATTGAATACTAGAATCTGTAGATTTTTGTACAATTATAGAAAGAGTATGCATAGTGGTATAGGTAAATCACCAGCAGAGTTACTATCTGGAAGATATTTTAAGACAACTTTAGTATCTGTAAAATGTTCCCCTAACAAAGACAGAGACCTGAAAAAATTGTCAAAGAAAGTTTTCTCTGAAGGGACAAATATGTACAATGTTGGTGATGCAGTTTTTGCTAAAAATTTTGGGAAGGGAGAGACTTGGATTGAAGGTAAAATTATTGAAGTGCTTGGTGTAAGAAATTATTTGGTGCAAGTTCATGATTTTGGTAATATATCATGGAAGAGGCATCATGATCAGCTTATGCCTAGATTTACTGGTACTTGCATTAAGACACCTAGAGAGTCTCCAATGCCTTTAGTTTCTTCGAATGTAAGTAATTATTCTTATGCCTCTAGTTTCACTAATGATGTTGAAGAATCTTCACAAAAGTGTGATGTTTCAGTTCAACCTGATAGTAATTGTATTGAGTCTGAAAACACAGTCTCAGAAACTGAAAGGTGTGGTGTGAATGATAAACAGATTGTATCACCATCTCTAGTATTACGGAGATCAAAGAGAATTATTAAGCCACCAGAAAAATTAAATTTGTAATGTCTTTTGTTGCCATAATATATTGATATTTCTGTTTAATGATTATTGTATGTTGATATTTTTCTGATCCATTTTTGATAAGTTTTGTATGTTTTTTCTTGGAGGGAGGCATGTTAAGTATAACTTTTGTGCTGATTAATTCGTGCGCTTTGCATTGCGCTATTGTTTTGTTGTGTTTACTCATGTAGAACACGCCATGTCGGACATCTAAGTTTGAGTAATAAAACCTCCACTTTTCTCACGATTTTTAATGGCATTCTCCTCACCCATCTTTCTTAAGCAAGGAAAAAATAGTACCTGTATGACTTTCCTCATAAACTTCTAGCCTATTCTGGTTCCTTGGTGGGTTATATACAACAGCTATTGTAATGCTCTCTGACCCAGCATTTATGCGAGCAACAAGATATTCCTTGAACTCACTTTCTATAGCCAAGTTTATTTCTTCAACTTGAATCCTTTCACTTATGAGCAGTGCTATCCCTCCACCAGTCCTCTCAGATCTTTCAACCCTTAGTATTCTGAAGCCCTTAGGAAAAACTGTGACACTGTTTATGTCCTCACTCAACTTAGTCTCTGTAACTGCTGCTATATCTGCCTTACTGTTGCAAATCCTATCTTTTAATTCTACTGCCTTACCAGCTAATCCATCAACATTTGTGTATAACAGTCTTAAAGTGTGTGTGATTACCTAATTCTGATTACCTAAATGTGTTTATGGTAAAGATCCCAAAACTCGTATCTTCTCGTCTCCTGATCGGTTCCATATTATACTTAGTGATGCTAATCATACCTGTCCTTAAAACTATGGATTGAGATAGCATTAACTACCTCCTCACTTAGCCAATTCCAATTATCAACTACTCTTACACTGAAAAAGTATTTCCTTACAGCCTGCAAAGAAGTTTTCTTACGAAGCTTCAAACTATGACCTCTAGTTCTAGAGCCAGCCATGTAGAAATATCAATCCCTATCCACTCTATCATAACCATGAAGGAATTTAATGACTGTCACCATATCCCCCCTCAATCTTCTAGCTTCGAATGATGGTAAGTCTAATTCCCTCAGCCTCTCATCATAACTGAGATTACGTATTTCTGGCACCAGTTTCGTGGCATGTCTTTGAACCTTTTCGAGCTTAGCTATGTGTTTTTTCATGTGCAGATTCCAAAGGGGGGCTGCATATTTGAGTTTTGGCCTCACATATGTTATATAAATATTTCTGAACATTTCCTTGTCCATGTGCCTGAAGGCTATCCTTACATTTGATAAGGAAGCATATGCTGCCCTTACTATGCCATTTATATATATTTCTGGAGATAAATCTGCTAGTATGATTAGTCCTAGATCTCTCTCATTTTGTGTCTCTTGAAATTGTACTCCAGCCACTGAGTAGTCAAGCTTGAGCCTTCTTGCACTTGTACACATTCTCATTACCTTACATTTTGAAGTATTGAAGTTCATTAGCCAATTTTCTGACCACTCATGCAGATTATTTAGATCTTCATGAAGTTCTCTGCCATTGTTCTCGTTTCCTACTTTATTCACTATCTTTGCATCATCTGCAAACATATTCATGAATGAATTTATAGACTCTGGTAGGTCATTTACATATACAAGGAACGAAAGTGGCCCTAAGACTGAACCCTGTGGAACTCCACTAGTAGCTCTTCTACATTCAGACACTGAGTGTCTTACTCTAACCCTCTGTTCCCTTCCTTCTAAGTAAGTTTTTATCCATTCCAAGACATTTCCACCTATTCTAGCCATTGATTGCAGCTTACTAATAAGTCTCCCATGTGGAACAGTGTCAAACGCTTTCTGGAAGTCTATGAACATGCAATCTGCCCAGCCTTCTCTTTCCTGTAAGATTCGGCTTACCTCATCATAAAATTCTAATAAGTTTGTTACTGTTGATCTACCTTCTCTGAAGCCATGTTGCCTCACTAACAAAAAGTTGAAGTATTTTAAGTGAAGAGAGATATGCTTCCTTAATAGTTTCTCCATACCTTTGCAAACTATGCTGGTCAAGGAAACTGGTCTATTGTTTAGAGCAGTATCCCTTCTTCCCTTTTTGAAGAAAGGTATCACGTTTGCTTGTTTCCAACATCTTGGAATCTCCCCTGACTCCAGTGACATTTGAAATATGATACTTAGTGCAACTGATATTGAATTTGTGCATTTTTTAAGTACATGAGGGGATAATATCATCAGGACCTGTAGCTGTATGGACATCTAACTCCATCAGCGCTTTGCATACCTCTGTGGCTGCAAGGTTTATGTTCTCTAATACTGGCCCATGATCTTCTATCTCTGCAATCTGAGGGGGTAGGGTATTTTCTACTGTAAATACTGACTGAAATTCCTTGTTCAATACTTTGTAGATCTCTTCATCCGTCTCAGTGATGTTTCCATCTGCTCTCTTAAGCCTTAAAACCTGTTCTTTTACCTTCAGTTTTCCTCTGATGAAGCTGTGGAAAAGCTTGGGATTTTCTTTAGCCTTCCTGGTAATGTCCCTCTCATAGCCTCTCTCTGCCTCTCTTCTTTTAATTAGGTAGTTATTTCTTGCTCTTTTGTAGGTTTGCCAGTCATTTATGTTTTTTCTCCTCCTATACCTTTTCCAGCATTTGTCTCTCCCCTCCTTAGGTCTTTTACAGTCATTATTGAACCATTTCTCTCTGGCATGAATTACACCTACTTTGGAGAAAGGTATGCAGCAATCTACTATCTTCCCATATTTCTCACAAAAGATGTCATATATTTCTTCTACAGATTTGTTGTGTGTGTGTGATTACCTAATGGTGAATACTTAATTATGTTTACGGGAAAGAGCCCAGAGCTCGTATCTTCCCATCTCCTCATCAGTATCACTCATTAGTGATACTTATCATACCTGTCCTTGAAACTATAGATTGACATAGCATTAACTAGCTCCTTGCTTAGCCAATTCCAATAATCAAATATTCTTACACGGAAAAAGTATTTCCTTACATCATGCAAAGATGTATTCTTACGAAGCTTCAAACTGTGACCTCTAGTTCTAGAACCAGGCATATCAAAATATCGATCCCTATTCACTCTATTATAACCATGAAGGAATTTAAAGACTGTCACCATATCCCCCCTCAATCTTCTAGCTTCGAGTGATAGTAAGTCTAATTCCAAGATATTTCCATCTATTATAGCCATTGCTTGCAGCTTCCTAATAAGTCTCCCATGTGGAACAGTGTCAAACGCTTTCTGGAAGTCTAGGAATATGCAATCTGCCCAGCCCTCTCTTTCCTGTAAGATTTGGCTTACCTCATCATAAAATTCTAATAAGTTTGTTACTGTTGATCTACCTTCTCTGAAACCATGTTGCCTCACTGACAAAAAGTTGAAGGATTCCAGGTTAAGAGAGATATGTTTCCTTAGTAGTTTCTCCATAACTTTGCAAACTATGCTGGTCAAGGAAACTGCTCTATAGTGTAGAGCCGTATCCCTTCTTCCCTTTTTGAAGATAGGTATCATGTTTGCTTGTTTCCAACATCTTGGAATCTCCCCTGACTCCAGTGACTTTTTAAATATGATACTTAGTGCCACTGATATTGAATTTGTGCATTTTTTAAGTACATGAGGGGATTATATCATCAGGACTTGTAGCTTTATGGACATCTAACTCCATTAGCGCTTTGCATACCTATGTGGCTGTAAGGTTGATGTTTTCTAATACTGGCCCATGATCTTCTATCTCTGCAATCTGAGGGGGTAGGGTATTTTCTACTGTAAATACTGACTGAAACACCTTGTTCAATTCTTTGCAGATTTCTTCATCCATCTCAGTGATGTTTTTATCCGCTCTCTTAAGCCTTAAAACCTGTTCTTTTACCTTTAGTTTTCCTCTGATAAAGCTGTAGAAAATCTTGGGATATTTTTTAGCCTTCCTGGTGATGTCCCTTTCATAGTCTCTCTCTGCCTCTCTTCTTTTACTTAGGTAATCATTTCTTGCTCTTTTGTAGGTTTGCCAGGCGTTTATGTTTTTTCTTCTCCTATACCTTTTCCAGCATTTGTCTCTCCACTCCTTAGCTCTTTTATACTCATTATCGAACCATTTCTCTCTGGCATGAATTACACCTACTTTTGTGACAGGTATGCAGCAATCTACTATCTTCCCATATTTCTCACAAAAGATGTCATACATTTCTTGTACAAATTTGTTGTAAAATAAGGTTCTCCAGTCAATAACTGCAAAAAGCTCATACATTTTGATGTAATCTCCTATTTCCAATTGGTGGTTCATACTCAATTTTTTCAATATCCAACACGTTATCTGTGAATACTATATCAAGTAGGGATGGCTCATCCCCACCCCTGGCCCTGGTTGGTTCCATTACATGTTGGTGTAGGAAATTCCCTGTACGCAATCTAGAAATCTTGCCCCGAATGAGTCTTTACTACTGCGTGGGTGAAGATTATCCAATCTATCTCTTTATGATTAAAATATCCCATAATCAAAATCCTACATTTTCTCTCCCGTGCTGTTATATATAACTTTTGTGCTGATTAATTCGTGCGCTTGGCATTGCGCTATTGTTTTGTTGTGTTTACTCATGTAGAACACGCCATGTCGGACATCTAAGTTTGAGTAATAAAACCTCTACTTTTCTCACGATTTTTAATGGCATTCTCCTCAACCATCTTTCTCAATTATGGAACAAATGGCGACGAGGTACAAAGGACCAATGCAGTAGCAAAAGGAACTTCTGGTTTGCAGTATTTAAGTGAATTTTTTGCAGTTTTGAGGTAGCCAGTAAATTGGGTAAGCTTCTGACTTCCGAGATTTTCGTTCCCGTGGCCGCCCTCCATAGGCTGTTTTGATCAATTTTTGCAGTTAGCATTGGAGCATTCATAGATGCCGTATTATAACTGTGTTTAAGCCTAATGCCGACGATTTTTCAAGATTGGAAAGCTATAGTGATTATTTTCCAAGGTGTACCCTAGATTGATGATAGCCTATGGTAGGCCAATTGTGTTTACTGGTAACCATGTTTCCAGTGTTTTGTGTACGGTAGCCTTGATTGATCATAGCCTACCATAGGCCTATGGTGCTTAAACCCAGTGCTTTGAGGAGTGGAGTAAAATAAATTGCATATAGGCCTAGCCTAGTTCTATGATGTTTAGCTTATGTTGTCAGTGCTATAATATTTAGCCTATTCTGTCTTTGCCATGATTGCATGTTGTGTATTTTGAGATTATTACCAGTTCACCCAGTGACTTAGCCTATAATCATGCCTCAAGAAAATGAAAATAGGGCTAACTGCAGAGTGAACATTGATCATTTTAATCCTTCAAAGATTTCTTTTGAATTGTGGTTAAGCTTGTTGGAAGCAAATTTTTTAAATTTGGAAATAACTGAGGCAAATAGTAAAAAAAAATTACTTCTGGTTTCTATTGGTAATGAAGTTTATGCTATTTTAGGAAACATTTTGTGCCCCAGATTTACCACATACTAAGTCGTATGAGGATTTATGCAAATTACTTAAGGCACATTATGATGTAAAACCTAGTTATCATAGAAGTTTATTGGCTTTTCAACAAAGGAGGAAAAAAGGAGGTGAGACATTAAAAGATTTGTATGCAGACCTGAAGTGTCTAGCCAAAGACTGTGATTTTGGTAGCAACTTTGATTCTCGTGTGCGGGATCAGTTGTTAATGGCTCTTGAAAATGAGGTTTATTTTTCAAATCTGGTTGCTGAAAATTTAAATTTGAAGGTTATGTCTTCTATTCAAATAGTTGAGAGAGTTTTGAATTTTGAACAAGCTTATGTTTCTGAAAAGTCTGTTGTTGTTGTTCAAAAGGTTAAAACCCCAACCAATGGTTCCATGAGTAAGTCAGTTTCTTGTAAACACTGTGGTTACCCTCATGATAGTGCAAAATGTCGCTTTAAGACTTTAACATGTAATTTATGTGGTAAGAAAGGACATTTAAAACAAGTTTGTTGGAAGGCTTCAAAAGATGTCAAAGGTAATGTGAAGCCAAAGCCAGTAAAAGAAAGTTTTAATAAGGCTTCTGAGAAAAAACATAAGGTTAAAGTTAAAGCAGTAGACAAGGTAGCATTTTCCAGTGATACTG
>JAXCGZ010011957.1:5000-40000 GCA_037179515.1 Halocaridina rubra
GTTAGCAAGGGCATGCACTCAGGGTAACGATTACATCTGCCAAAACAAGTCCTTCGCAAGAAGGCAACCGTCCTAGCCCTTGGTTGAAAAGGGAGTCTGTGACGTAAAACCGGAACAACAACAACATCGTTGCTGTAGTCTGTTTAATATGCCAGTCCCCTTTCTATTTGGGGTGGACACAGACAGGTTAGAGCTAGACAGTTATGAATGGATGCCCTTTCTAACGCCTCACGGTGAGATTGAATACGAGTTTGTCAAATTTCCGAGTTGAGCGCTCTAACCACTCGCTACCGCAGTCCTCAACTGGGTTATGCAGTGTATGGTGATGATGATGATACTGTGAGAACATCGATTTCAATTTCACACCTGCAACATCTCATCTCAGACCAGGTCTCGATTCGCAACTTATCTGAATTTTAAGAATAATTTTGTGAAACTCTAGGTTTTGGTTTAGGCATTTTGATGAAAAGAATGGGAACCCCGGTAACTTAGTGGTTAGAGCACTCAACTTGGTAGGTGATAGGCCGCTTTCACACCAAAGTGGCACGTCGCACGTGGCATGCCACGTGGCATGCCAGTTGAAAACGAACATCCGGAAATATATGAAACCTTTCACACAGAAGTGTCGTGACACGTCCCATGTGCCACGTGCGACTTGCGTCGCAAGTCGTACGTGGCACATGGGACGTGTCACGTCATTTCTGTGTGAAAAGTTTCATATATATCCGGATGTTCGTTTTCAACTGGCGTGCCACGTGGCATGCCACGTGCAACGTGCCACTTTGGTGTGAAAGCGCCCATAGGCGCCCATTGACTTGCGATCAAACCCACCGCAGGGCGATAGGAAGGGCATCGAGCCTTGATGCCTTAGCTCTAACCTGTGTGTCCATCCTCATAATGGGGATTAATAGAGAGACAAAACGACAAACGGCAAGAAAATGATGTAAATTATGAGTGTACAACAAATCGATCGCATCAAGTGAACCAAGGTCAGTACTAATCACCACGTGACTGAATACATACTATCGCATCAAAAGACTACAGAACATAGTAAATAATTGGGCTAACAAATATTTTTATTAGTTTATTTCTTCTTCTTCTTCTTCTTCTTCTTCTTCTTCTTCTTCTTCTTCTTCTTCTTCTCCTCAAACTACTTCTTCTTCTTCTTCTTCTTCTTCTTCTTCTTCTCTTCTTCTTCTTCTTCTTCTTCTTCTTCTTTTTCTTCTTCTTCTTCTTCTTCTTCTTCTTCTTCTTCGCAAACTACTTCTTCTTCTTCTTCTTCTTCTTCTTCTTCTTCTTCTTCTTCTTCTTCTTCTTCTTCTTCTTCTTCTTCTTCTTCTTCTCTTACTTTTCCTTTTTCTTTTTCTTCTAGTGCTTCTTTTTCTTCTTTTTCTTCTTCTTCTTGAGACTCTCTTATACATGTACTTACAATATATACATATACCCATACGCACTATCACCAAACAAGACGACATGAAGTAGTGTATAAATCATACTTTCAAATATAATTAATTATCATTTAAGCGTTTCTTTTAATGGAAATGAAAAAGCTTTTTTTTTTTTTTGTAGTAAACAAGGGGAGAACATTTTCTTCAACGAGGTTTGTTCAGCTGAAAAATGCGAAAGAAATTTTAGTATCACATGTAAAATATAAATGACAGTAGATACACCTTTGAAACTACATGAAAAAGTATTTTGATAAAGCTCTTGAATATAATTATATATCACTTCATTTTTTATTGTCTCTAGAATTTATCGAAAACAATAATCTCACTTATTTTATGGAGAGTAAAATCTGATCCATTTTTGTAACAAGAACAAGGTTTAATCAATTTCTATAACAACTCAATGATCAAATTCTCTACTTAGACAATATTTTATATATTTTTCTCAACAAGGCAGTGGTAGATCAGTCTTTCTACAAATAAGACTTGATCAATTTGTCGTAGCTCTGCAAGGTTTAATCAGTTTCTCTAACAAGAAGAACATAATTTCTTGCTCATAGCAATGCAAGATTTGATGAGTTTTTCTAAAATGGCAAATTTTTATCAATTTCTCTTAAGAAAGCAAGGTTTTACCAATTATAATATGGGAAGATTTGATGAGCTTCTCTAAATTGGCAAAGTTTGATAAATATTTATTAAGAATACAAGGTTTTATCAATTAGTCTTAACAAGGTATGTTCTAAAAAGGCAAGATTTGATTAGTTTCTTTTATGTTTCATCAGTTTCTTTTAAAAGGCAAGTTTTGATCACTTTCTCTAATAAAACAATGCTTCATCAGGACAAGACAAGGTTTTATCAGTTTTCTCAACGAGGCACAGTATCATCATTTTTTTCTAACAAGGCAAGGTTTCATGTTTTTTTTTTTTTTACAAGGCCAGGTTTGATCAATTTCTTAGACAAGGCATTTGCGATCAATTTCTAAAACAAGGCAATTTGTAATATATTTTCTTAACAACGCAAGGGTTGATCAACTTCGATAATAATATAAGGCTTGATCTATATCTCTAACAATGTAAGATTTTATCAATTTCTCTAATGAGGGAAATTTTTTATCAATACTTGTAACAAGGCAAGGGTTGATCAATTTATCTTCACCAAGGCAAGTTTTGATCAAGTTTCCTAAAAGGAAAAGGTTTAATCAATTTCTATAATAAGGATGGTATTATCAATAGTCTCTGACAAGGCAAGTTTGATCAGTTTCTCTGACGAGGCAAGGTTTGATCGATTTCTCTTTAACAGGTAAATTCCTCTAACAAGGTCTGTTCGCCAGAAAAATGCAAAAAAAATTTACGTATCACGAAAGTCCGTCTGCAAAGGTCACTTGATTGTTTTTGCCTAGTCACCTACCTTTTAGGAGTGGACTCACGCAAAACTAATTTCCTTGATGATTTCGGTGTCCCAGATTTTCCCAGTGGAAAACATTCCCTCTCTATTGTGTTTGTCTTGTCTTGTGTTTACTCTCTCTCTCTCTCTCTCTCTCTCTCTCTCTCTCTCTCTCTCTCTCTCTCTCTCTCTCTCTCTCTCTCTCTCTCTCTCTCTCTCCTCTCTCTCTCTCTCTCTCTCTCGTTCGCTAAACATTGCTAAACTTGTTTATAATTCCATCATCAGAATAATAACATGCTTCTTCGTAGCTGGACTGAATTTCCTTAACTGTATTTACTTAATTGTGTTCACGGAAAGCAGTCTGTATATGCTAATGTATATTTGTATGCGTATTTATATGTATATTCATGCTTTCCTTAATACCACAAGGTTATTATATTTTTATTTTGTACATACGTCGGTGTTTAGATTACCGCAATTAGGTGTTGAAATTGTTTATTATATCTGTCCCCTTTATTTTAACGAGATATTCTGCATTAGTATTTGCACACACATACACACACACACACACACACACACACACACACACACACACACACACACACACACACACACACACACACACACACACACACACATACGGCCTCTTTTCACACAAGAAAGGGTCGCTTAGATTGAATAATCCAAACTTGTGTTATGTTGTATCAGCAGTGTCAGACTCGAATATTAATGCCTGACAGCCAGAATTACTGCATCTACCTTATTATCCATTGTTAGTGGCTGAGAAACGTGTATTATACAAACATAATGCAACTATTCAGATGATTGTGACCCCAAGTTATCTCTCTCTCTCTCTCTCTCTCTCTCTCTCTCTCTCTCTCTCTCTCTCTCTCTCTCTCTCTCTCTCTCTCTCTCTTTCTTTCTTTCTGTGTGTGTGTGTGTAAGTATATACATATATACATACATATACACGTGCATATATATATATTATATATATATATATATATATATATATATATATATATATATATATATATATATATATATATATATATATGCATGTATGTGTGTATGTATGTATATATGTATGTATCTATGTGTGTATATACATACATACTTTATATACATACATATACTGCAAAGAGAGAGAGAGGGAGAGAGAGAGAGAGAGAGAGAGAGAGAGAGAGAGAGAGAGAGAGAGAGAGAGAGAGAGCGCGCGAGCGAGAGATCACAAAGTCCTTGGTACCTCGTCTCTCTCTCTCTCTCTCTCTCTCTCTCTCTCTCTCTCTCTCTCTCTCTCTCTCTCTCTCTCTCTCTCTCTCTCTCTCTCTCTCTCTCTCTTCGTGCTTACAGTAATACCTTTATACTGTATAAACAAAACAGACTACCGTGTCAGTAAACATACATATGTCAAGAGGGGCCAAGGGGTTGTTTACCTTCCCTTATTTACATTTTCATGATATAATAACCAGGTTATGGCCAACCTAATGTAGTAACAGCATAACACACGCATACACGCAAGCTGCAGGCAAGCATGCATGCATGCACGTCCTTGCATTACCTCCTTTTGAAAGGAGGTGGTTTGAAAATTAATATCCAGTTAATTTATCTCTCTCTCTCTCTCTCTCTCTCTCTCTCTCTCTTCTCTCTCTCTCTCTCTCTCTCTCTCTCTCTCACTAAAGCACACACAGACTCGCGCTCGCGCTCACACACATACACGCGCTCGAAATGTTTTTAGGAAAAAATCCCCTACGGAAAGAATTCCAAAATGAAAAAATCCCCCTAAATCTAAATATAAACCTAATCTAACTTAGGGGGATATTTTTGTTTCGGGGGATCCTCTCGTCGGGGGGTTATTTATTTCCAGATACCATACGAAATATTTAGGAACATTATGGAAAGCGTATTTTTCTGTTAGCTATTAAAAAAAAATATTTCAACCGAAGTTTCCATCGATATGATATATACGAAATATTAGAGTAACAATTTTTAGGTAATTATTATATATTTATCTATATGCGTAAGCCAATATCCCCCTTGAAAAGGGGGTATCTTAGTCAAATCAAAAACTAGACTTTTCTTTAGAGGAAAATTCAAAGGATGTGATTTCCAATACCCTTTCTCCAACCCTCTTAGTCCACTTTTGCCACACGCGGGGGGGGGGGACACGGAGGAGATATGCTTGTCCCCCAGTACGTGACGTGACATTAAGAGGTCACGAGGACTAAAGAGGTTTCCCACCACATGCCCATTGCAGTATGCTGAAAGGAATGGGTGCGAGTGGGGTTCCCACGAGATGAAGAGCTGGGACTAATCCAACTTCGGCAGTTGGGCAGAAGAACTAGCCCAATTACTCTGTGGGCCACCCAAGCATGGTTGTGGTAAGCGAGAGCATTATGGTGGTTTTTAATCCCCATGGAACTAAGAAGAGTAATTGGGCCCATCCTCATGAGTTGAATAAATCATTTTGATCAAGGTATGCACATGAAATTAAGAAATTCTGTGCACAAATATGAGAAAAAATAAAAATGGAAGACAAGATGTGGTCAGGGTGTGTAATAACATGTTTCGTAGGAAATCGATTAGGAATCATTTAGATTAAAATATTTTTAAGGAAAGGAGACATTTGCCTAGAGGGTATTGTTATACTTACTTGCATGAGGGAAAATAAAATTAGCCTATATTTCATGACATACAGTAGTTTGAAATACTTAAGAACGATTTTCAGGATATTGGGAGTAAATATTTAAGTATTTTTAGGGATTTAAAAAATCTGAAAGACAATGATTCAGATTAGAGATGAAAAAGGACACAAGTTTTAATTGTTCATTATGAATTTGAACTGTCATTATTAAGATTCACATGTTAATTATTGGAATTGCCACTGAGGGGGCAAGCCAGCCTCAACTTGGTGCCGGTCCCAAGCCCGGGTAGATGGGGAAGGTTGGCGGCAGGAAGGGCATCCGGCCATAAAAATTTTGCCAAAACCAAAATATGGCCAGTACAGATAACTGGCCAGAAACACCGACCCCACATAAAAGTGGGAAAAGATGTAGACGAAGAAGAAGAAGTTAATTATTGGAATTAAAATAGCAAGATAGAAAAACTCGCGAAAGACGAAACCTAACTATAAATTCAAGGTAATATATAAATGGGAACATATAAATAGATAACAGTAATCATGTCAGTGACAATAAGATTGAACATTATCTATATATATACAAGAGTCTCGTTCCCCCTATAAGGAGGGTGGCTGAGTGAGTCAAGGAAGAGGAATATATATCATAGTAAATAAATCACTAAAGTCATATTGAACACAGGAAGAAGAAAACATGTTTATGATATTGTTTTCTACATAAATGAAATACTTATAAATAACTAGAATAACATTTATGATAATTATATATGACACAAAGGAAGGCATGAATGAAAATTAGTGAATAATAAATAATGGCTCGTTAGAAATTACATAGCATTTAGAGGGAAGATAGCAATGTAGATTTAATACACAACTTTCTTTACCGATGATGATGATGATTGATTCGGTTTTACGTCACGAACTCCCTTTTCTACTAAGGGCTAGGACGGTTGCCCTCTTGCGAAGGACTTGTTTTGGCAAATGTAATCGTTACCCTGAGTGTATGCCCTTACTAACCTTAGTCCGTGACTGGGCACAAAACTGCAACAGTTAGAATGGTATAGAAAACGGAGAGTAGGTTGTCGACGCAGGTTGAAAACATTTTTCTGCATTCAAAGCTACTTAGAAATAAAACATATTTTATTTTTTATGATGGTGACAACAGGACGGGCAAAAAAAAATAAATAAATCTACCCTCATCAGGCCTGGGTACGAAGAAAACATAGAGAGAACCAGAGATCGGGAGTGTATTGTGACTTGTCAGATGTGAAGGGATGATAAGACATGTGCAACGAATATCCAAGAATATTTGGTGTTGATTGCAATGTATTCTACGCAAGTAAGGACATAAATAAAGTACAAACCACGATTTAAGTCCGATTAACTGCTATTAGTTACATATTTCTTACGGAACACACTGATTGTAAATAGCACAAAAGTACAATATTCTTAAAATACAATATCCTTAACACATTCAAGTAAGTTCAAGACATTGTTTTTAATACAGTGTCTAGTTACAAGTATGATCTACTGCTACTCAAAACATATTGTAATACTCAGAATGACAATGGAACAGAAACACAATATGAGCAATACAAAATATCATAGAAATACTTTCAAGACCCTATCTTGATAATACTCGTCAAAATGTCTCTTACTAATTATGCAGAATGAATATTAGACATATATGTAAAATGAAGTAAAAATACAGCATTTTTTAATGTAATACTCAGATTTATATAGGAACACATATAAAATTACAGCATTTTTAATGTAATATTCAGATTTATATGGTACACATGTAAAAAAACGAAGCTTGCAAAATGCAGCAACTGAAATACAAGTTCAAGGCTTTATTTTCTTGATAAAGTTAAAGCAGCCCACAGGACAGAGCGTTGCTTTGCTACGCAATATAAAATATGAGACATGAAATTATTATTTTAAATGTTACTAGTAGGTTCATGACTTTATGTGTGTGTTTTTTTCCTCTTTTTATGTTTATTTTTTTTAGGATATTTTCTTTTTTACAAAATACCCAAAATTACATGTTGAAAAAAATATAAAATTAGGTTTAGATAAAACATCCCAATACGTACAATTAGATTCAAGACTTTGTTTTATTCATTAATAAAGGATGAAATTGAACTAAGACCTCATTTCCTTCATAAATAACAGATGAGACAAAGGGTAGTATACAGGGCATTATACTGTATGTAAATGACATAGATAACACAAAGCTGTGGCTCTGTTGATTCTAATCTCTGTAGGATTCCGTGACTGTTTTGCTTTATCTTTACATCAGCTTTGTTGGAATAAGTAAATGAAAAAGACATTCATTTTCTGCGCATTCCTGAAAGAGAAAATTGGCCTTGTTTAATGACACTTATGTCTGTTGAAACTGAAGTCTTGAAAAGTGAAAGGTACAGATGAAGCTTCTTCAGAGATAAAACGTGGTTGGAAAAATGGAAAGTGGATCGAAGTGAAACTGAAAGAGGTCTTTGCATATATATATATATATATATATATATATATATATATATATATATATATATATATATATATATATATATATATATATATATATATATATATATATATAATAATAATAATAATAATAATAATAATAATAACTACTATTATAACAATAAATTTACTTCGCCTACACATATGAAAGGACAAATACAATATGTATTACATGACTACAAAAGAGTTTTGTCAGCAGGATTTTGCCCAAACTACTTATCTTACATAACCCATGGCACATCCACTACACATCACCACTGTACGTATATCACACCATAATAGACAACACAACATTTTGGGTGTAGTGGTAGCGACTGGGGCTGGTAATACATTGGTCCTAGTTTCGACCCTGGCCCTTGTTTGGATTAATTTTCACTGTCTCATTTCGTTACCGATTTTATTTGGCAATTAATGGGGGGGATCAGTGATGTCCTGTGGGGGCTGCCTGATCATTCAGCCAATGCATGGAGATCGCTGTGTCCACGTGATTGCAGAGGCAGGTTTGGGCCCCGGCTAGATGAGACGTTTATAGTCAGGTTGTAAGTACTATCACAGTCCCTTGCCTCTGCCTTTAATTAGTGACTTATAACGTTTAAGTCACCTATTTAGTAGTATTGTTGTTCTGTTTTGTGTAGAATGATCCCACTAACCTCTGAATATTTATCTTCCACATGTGTGGAATTATCGGGAAGTAATCTTGTCCTTGTGTCATGAAATGATCCGTAGCAACCTCATTTACCGTGCTGTGTTTTTTCCATTATTTGTATTATAATCATACCATGATAACTGTTAACCAAGCTAATATTTGGGAACCAGTATATATATATATATATATATATATATATATATATATATATATATATATATATATATATATATGTGTGTGTGTGTGTGTGTGTGTGTGTGTGTGTGTGTGCGTGTGTGTGTGTGTGTGTGCGTGTGTGTATGTGTGTGTGTGTGCATGTGTGTATTTATATGAAAGTATGTCGCTGTATACATACATACACACACATGTATATGTATTATTAGGAACGAACATTCATGGTGATTCCCCCTCCCTCATTTCCCAGCTAAGCCCACACATGATAACATTATTTGGTTCTCAGGACTTTTTTTTTTTTTTTTTTTTTTTTTTGCTATCATGCCGTGATAATCTTTATGCAATTAATAATATGGGAAGTAATGTTAATAATTGTATACTCAAGGGAAGAAAAATTTTTGGTGGTTCCCCGTTATCGAACTGTAATAATTAACCCATTTTGTGGTTGTAGTGTTTTCCTATGAATGTTGCTGCATTGCCTATGTTATGGTAATATTGTGAGCTATATGTAAGTATATATCTATATCTGTCTATCTTTCTATCTATTTTTTTATATATCTGTATATATATATATATATATATATATATATATATATATATATATATATATATATGTATATATATATATATATATATATATATATATATATATATATATATATATATATATATATATATATATATATATGCAGGTGCATACACATAGAGGCTAAGGGAATTAGACTTACCATCACTTGCAATTAGACGGCAGAGAGAGATAAAGTGAAAGTTTTTATATTCCTTCATTATATTGACAGAGTGGACTGGGAGCACTATTTTTATATGGGTAACTTTGGAACTAGGAGGCATAGTTTGGAGCTTCTGAAGATTACTTCTTTACAGGATGTAAGGAAGTACTTTTTTGTTATAAGAATAATTGATAATTGGAATTCACTAAGTGAGGAAGTAGGCGTGCCAAGAGCAGTCATTGTTTTTAGGTCAAATACGACAAGTGTCATTTAGTATTAATATGGAACAGATCAGGAGACGGGGAGTTACGAGCATAGGGCTCTTTCCTGTAAGCACAATTAGGTAAGCACACACACACACACACACACACACACACACACACACACACACACACACACACACACACACACACACACACAGGAAAGAGAGGGCTGGGCAGATTGCATATTCCTAGACTTCCAGAAAGCGTTTGACACTGTTCCACATGGGAGACTTATTAGGAAGCTGCAATCAATGGCTAGAATAGGTGGAAATGTTTTGGAATGGATAAAAACTTACTTAGAAGGAAGGGAACAGAGGGTTAGAGTAAGACACTCAGTGTCTGAATAGAGAAGAGTTAGTAGTGGAGTTCCACAGGGTTCAGTTTTAGGGCCACTTTTGTTCCTTGTATATGTAAATGACCTACCAGAGTGTGTAAATTCATTCATGAATATGTTTGCAGATGATGCAAAGATTGTGAAGAAAGTAAAAAACGAGAACAATGGTAGAGAACTTCAGGAGGATCTAAATAATCTGCATGAGTGGTCAGAAAAGTGGCTAATGAAATTCAATACTTCAAAATGTAAGGTAATGAGAATGGATACAAGTGCAAGAAGGCCCAAGCTTGACTACTCGGTGGCTGGAGTACAACTTCAAGAGACAGAAAATGAGAGAGATCTAGGAGTAAACATACTGGCAGATTTGTCTCCAGAAATACATATAAATGGCATAGTAAGGGCAGCATATGCATTCTTATCAAATGTAAGGGTAGCCTTCAGGCACATGGACAAGGAAATGTTCAGAAATATTTATGTAACCTATGTGAGGCCAAAACTCGAATATGCAGCCCCCTTTTGGAATCCGCACTTGAAAAAGCACATAGCTAAGCTTGAAAAAGTTCAAAGACATGCCACGAAACTGGTGCCAGAAATACGCAATCTCAGTTATGATGAGAGGCTGAGGGAATTAGACTTACCATCACTCGAAGCTAGAAGAGTGAGGGGGGATATGGTGACAGTCTTTAAATTCCTTCATGGTTATGATAGAGTGGATAGGGATCGATATTTTGATATGGCTGGCTCTAGAACTAGAGGTCATAGTTTGAAGCTTCGTAAGAAAACTTCTTCGCAGGATGTAAGGAAATACTTTTTCAGTGTAAAAGTAGTTGATAATTGGAATTGGCTAAGCGAGGAGGTAGTTAATGCTATCTCAATCCATAGTTTTAAGGAGAGGTATGATAAGTATCACTAAGTCTAAAATGGAACCGATGAGGAGACGGGAAGATACGAGCTTTGGGCTCTTTCCCGTAAACACAATTAGGTAATCACGATTAGGTAATCACACACACACACACACACACACACACACACACACACACACACACACACACACACACACATATATATATATATATATATATATATATATATATATATATATATATATATATATATATATATATATATATATATATATATATATATATATATATAGAGAGAGAGAGAGAGAGAGAGAGAGAGAGAGAGAGAGAGAGAGAGGGTAAAAATACACATTCTCCCTGAGGGCGCAAGAATGCCTCCTTCGTGTTCCCTCGCGTTTCGTAAAAGATGACTAAATGGTGCGGAACAAGGGAACTTGGGGTCACCTCTTGTGTATTTTCTTTCCACAAAGAATAAAGGGTTATTGCTTTTGACTCAGGCTCCGCCCCTTATCAAGGGAATTATGAATTTTGCATATGGAAACAATACGTTTAACAACGCCTTTCAGTGAATACTTATTTCAAAGTTTTTTTTTTAGATCGTGTGTTCAGTAAATAAATATTTATATTAGTATAGCCTTGTAATAATATTTATACATTACACTTAACGAGATACTTTTTTATTTATTTTTAGATATAAGATTAATCTATCTATATTAAAAAAGAAATAGATAAATATATATATATATATATATATATATATATATATATATATATATATATATATATATATATATATATGAGGGGATAATGCAGAGAAGGGGATTTCAAGTCCCCTCGCTCCGCCTCATTTAGTCGACTTTTATGACACAGAGGGCAACACAGATATTCATGCCCCTCCCCTCAGGGGGTTATAGCTGTGATAATTATACGTAAGCAATTTCTTTAAGTAAATACCTAATAAGATATAAATCCTCTCTCTATATATAGTAATATCTTTTGTCTTCAAACACTCACCGCACAGATAATTATTTATTCAATTAACACAGATAAACGCATTTTTGGCATAATAAAAAAAATCTCCTCCCTGAATCTTGCCTCAGGGCCACGCCCCATTAAATATCTTCCCCTGATAATGCCTTTGCAAGACAAAATCTCCGTCGGTTCAACTTCTGTCGAGGAAGTAAAACTTAATGACCCAAAACGCGAACACGGGGCAAAGTTGTTTGCGATACCGGAAGACGGTGACGTTTAGTTAATTGATGTTTTCACAAAGTTTGTAATTTGTGTCTCTTGGTAATTAGAGTTAGCTGAACTTTTATCTTAATTAGAAGGAATTTCTTTTGGGAGATAATAAGTTGATTCTCTGTCATCTTAAGCTTCCGAGGTACAACACAGGCAGGTTTAATCTGCTTGTATCTAAATTTAAAGTATGTACTTGCTTCGAGTACAAACAATTGTGATAAATGAAATTGAAATTTCATTTCATAATAGAATTGTGTAATAATTAAGTACATGCAATAAATCTCATTACTCAGGTGTACATAATTAAATCTGAACAGCTGTAATGATTGGATCTGAATTTAGGCTCATTACAGGGGTGAGCATAACTAAGTAAATACATATAAGCTCATTACACAGATGTGCATGATTACGTATGAGCTGTTGTAATAACTGGATCTGGAGTTTAATCTCATTACAGAGGTGTACATAATTAAGTACACCCAATATATCTCCTTAAACAGGTGTACATGACTAAGTATGAGCAGTTGTAATTATTGGGTCTGGATTTAAATCTCGCTATGGGGATGTACACACTTGCTCGTAATGATTATTCATAAAATATGAACACGCTTGAATATGTAATTACCCTCCCCCCAGCATAGCAACAAAAAGTACATCAAGACAATAAACTCTACATGATCTGAGTAACCTTGGAGATCTGTAGCTCACAGACTTATCAGTGCAGTGACTGCTTCTTTCCTTCAACTTAAGACTTTGTAACTATTCCTCTTTCTGTCTTCCCTAACTCTTATGATCTACCTTCCTTCAAAATTGATCAATCGTAATCCTGCCATATTTCTAGGTCTTCATTTCTTTGCCAATTCTATCAGCCTGTCCTTTTCTTTTTGTTTAGCATTCTCTTATTTCTGCCTTGTCCTTAAGCTACCACTTCTCTTCTCAGTGTTTTCTTGGTGCCCCAATAAGAGCAATTTTAGTTGCCCCTTCCGCTGTCTCTCAAATAATAAAAATGTTAGAGCAAATAGACTTTTTAGAGAAAAACTAGCACTACAATTTTCGGGATAAGATATAAAAAACGATAATTATGGTAAGTTATAATGACTTTCTCCTAGTCACAAAGATGAAAAATAAAATATTTAATGGTAAAGTTTTCAGCATTCAGGAAGAGGAAAAAGTTCAGTGGCAGTATTCTCCCTGATAAAAAGATATATTTTGTTTTAATATATATATATATATATATATATATATATATATATATATATATATATATATATATATATATATATATATATATATATATATATATATATATATATATATATATATATATATATATATATATATATATATATATATATAAATATATATATATATATATATATATATATATATATATATATATATATATATATATATATATATATATATATATATATATATATATATATATATATATGTGTGTGTGTGTGTGTGTGTGTGTGTGTGTGTGTGTAGTTTGGGTACATGGAATGGTTGACTGATGAACGAATGGCGAAGAGAGTGTGGACCACAGAAATGGTTGGAGATAGGCCATGAGGAAGACCTAGAAAGAGATGGATGGTTGGCGTGAAAAGGGCACTGAATGTACGTGGAGGGTCAGTGGAGAAGGGAAGAGAGCGTGCAAGAGATAGGAATGAGTGGAGGAAGATTGTTCATGGGTGACAGGGTAAAAAGGGATTTCTCGCACCTGCTAGCTCAGTGAACTGTGATGGACAGGTGTGTGGGGAGTTGCCATGTAATGAAGCGGTGGAGATAAACCAGCTGCGGCCGTCGGGGCTCAGTGTAGACTATCCTTGCCCACCGACCTTGTGGGTGATCCAAGGACGGTGAAATGGGGGGAATTTTTGGCAACTCTTTATCCATATGGAGCTAAGAGGAGTAGTTGATGTATGTGTAGATTGTGCTGAATGCGTGTACCTTGGCTCGGCCACCCCCTTTCAATGGGGAATGGGACCTTGTGTGTGTGTATATATATATATATATATATATATATATATATATATATATATATAGTATATATATATATATATATATATATATATATATATATATATATATATATATATATATATATATATATATATATATATATCTGTTTTTTCGATCAATATGAATAATGTTTCCTGGTGATATATTTCCTCCAGAAATTAAAAAAAATATATATTGTTAAGTGATAGTATTTTAAACGAACTAAGGAAATAATAATAATGATTTTGATGGTGATCATGATGATGACAAAAGTATTGATAGCATGCATGACAATAGAGCAACTATAATAATAATGATAATGATAATGCTAATAATAATAACAATAATGATAATGAAAAGATTTAACCCCCTAAAGACGAACCATGATATTCAATTATTATTTATTTTACCATCCAAGATAAATAATCATATTCAGTCATCTAAGTTCCCTCCCCCCATCTAATCCCACATCATAGAAAAAACAATTATATTTTGTCATTAAACCTTCTCCCCTTCCTCAGATAAAAATAATAATAGTCATAAAATTGTCTTTTCAGGTTGATGGAAGGCAAAAATAATACTTAACATGAGCAAATGTAATCATCATCACGTTCCCATGATCTAAGAAACTGACTTGAGTTAAATGAGAGAGAGAGAGAGAGAGAGAGAGAGAGAGAGAGAGAGAGAGAGAGAGAGAGAGAGAGAGAGAGAGAGAGAGAGAGAGAGAGAGAGAGAGAGATTCTCCTGAATATGAAATTGTTTCTTAAGAATTAATGTAATACTCGTCATGTTACCATGACTTTAATCAACTAGAAAATTTATGTGTGCAATTACCTAAATCAAATTACCTAACTACTAGATTCATCAGTATCAGCATCAGATACTTATCTTACTTGTCTTTAAAACTATGGATTGAGTTAGCATTAACTATCTCCTCGCTTAGCGAATTCCAATCATAAACTACTCCTACACTAAAAAAAAAAAAAATACTTCCTTACATCCTCCAAAGAAATTTTCTTATGAAGCTTCAAACTATGTCCTCTAGTTCTGGAGCTAGCCTTATAAAAATATATATACCTGTCTACACTGCCATAACCAAGAAGGAACTTGAAAACCGTCACCATATCCCCCCTCATTCTTCTAGCTTCGAGCAATGGCAACTCTAATTCCCTCTGGCTCTCCTCATAACTAAGATTGCATATCTCTGGCACAAGTTTTGTGGCAAGTCTTTGAACTTTTAGTTTATTTATGTGTTTATTCATATGTGGATTCCAAAAGTGGGCTGCATATTCAAACTTTGGCCTCACATAGGTTACATATATATATTTTTGAGCATTTCCTTGTCCATGTGCCTGAAGGCTACCCTTACATTTGCTAAGAAAGCATATGCCGCCCTTACTATGCCATTTATATGCAATTCCGAAGACAAATCTGCCAGTATGTTTATTCCTAGATATTTCTCATTCCCTGTCTCTTGAAGTTCTGTTTCTGTTAGTGAGTATCCCAGGTTGGGCCTTCTCGCACTTGTACCTATTCTCATTACCTTACATTTTGAAGTATTGCATTTCATTAGCCACTCTTCTGACCACTCATGCAGACTATTTAGGTCATCATGAAGTTCTCTACCATTGTTCTCGTCTCTTACTTTCTTCACAATCTTTGCAGCATCTACAAACATATTCATGAATGAATTAACAGACATTGGTAGGTCATTATCATATACAAGGAACTAAAATGGCCCTAAAATTGAACTCTGTGCAACTCCACTACTAACCCTTCTCCATTCAGACACTGAGTGTCTTACTCTAACCCTCTGTTCCCTTCCTTCTAAGTAAGTTTTTATCCAATCCAAAACATTTCCACCTATTCTAGCCATTGATTGCAGCTTCCTAATAAGTCTCCCATGTGGAACAGTGTCAAACGCTTTCTGGAAGTCTAGGAATATGCAATCTGCCCAGCCCTCTCTTTCCTGTAAGATTTGGCTTACCTCATCATAAAATTCTAATAAGTTTGTTACTGTTGACCTACCTTCTCTGAAGCCATGTTGACTCACTGACAAAAAGTTGAAGGATTCCAAGTGAAGAGAGATATGTTTCCTTAGTAGTTTCTCCATAACTTTGCAAACTATGCTGGTCAAGGAAACTGGTCTATAGTTCAGAGCCGTATCCCTCCTTCCCTTTTTGAAGATAGGTATCACATTTGCTTGTTTCCAGCATCTTGGAATCTCCCCCGACTCCAGTGACTCCTTAAATATGATACTTAGTGCCACTGATATTGTGTTTGCACATTTTTTAAGCACATGAGGGGATATGTGTGTGTGTTTGTTAGAGAGAAAGAGAGAGATTCTCCTGAAAATAAAATTATTCATAATAAGAGCTAATGTAATACTCGTCATGTTACCATGACTTCAACCAATTATCTAGAAGAGTTATGTGTGTGTGTGTGTGTGTGTGTGTGTGTGTGAGAGAGAGAGAGAGAGAGAGGAGAGAGAGAGAGAGGAGAGAGAGAGAGAGAGAGAGAGAGAGAGAGAGAGAGAGAGAGAGAGAGAGAGAGAGAGAGTTCCTATTCTAATATTGTCTTCCTTAGATGATAATGTATGTGTTATGAGCAAATGTAATACTTGTCATATTCCCATGAATTTAAGAAATTATCTGTTTGAGTTAAATACGGAAGAGAGAGAGAGAGAGAGAGAGAGAGAGAGAGAGAGAGAGAGAGAGAGAGAGAGAGAGAGAGAGAGAGAGAGAGAGAGAGAGAAGAGAGAGAGAGAGAGAGGTTCCTTTTTATAATTTATGTAGATTTCACCCTTGGGATTTTAGCTGAGGCAGAATACTGTTCATTTATATATTCATGGCGATTGTATCTTTTCTCCAGTTTTCCAGTGACGAGGGGTCGCTGCTCTTCATGAAGAATTAATTTTTCCATATTTATATAATTCTATATTGCAGTAATATGTTATTTTTTTCCGTGGTGCGGAGGGTTTGCATGCTAGGCTACTCATTGAGAACTGGAAATCAAGTCGCCTCAATTGTAACAAGAATATAAAGTATTCATTCAAGTATGTAGAGCATACTGAAGGCACGGTAATTTCTCTCTCTCTCTCTCTCTCTCTCTCTCTCTCTCTCTCTCTCTCTCTCTCTCTCTCTCTCTCTCTCTCTCTCTCTCTCTCTCTCTCGTGTCATCACCGTCAGCTGTTAATTTTGCTTTCAGTAAGTTGCGTAACTGCAGTAATTTCAAGATGACGATGCCGATTTCGGTTTTGAGGTAATTTTATTTTACTTATTTTTTTATATAAGTTTCTTGCTTTTATTAGCTGGTTTACGCCTTGTCTTTGTAATTTCATTGTTTTGCAATACACTGTGGCAATAATACTATATATCCATGAGCCATTTTTCCCCTTATAAGCAGAGTGGCTGAGTCAAGGGAAAATTCTCTGACTCTTTGGGGTGACAATACAGCTGAGGGGATTTGATATTAATAATAATAATAATAATAATAATAATAATAATAATAATAATAATAATAGTAGTAGTAGTAGTAGTAATAGTAGTAGTAGTAGAAGTTTTTGTTGCTGTTACTGTTGTTGTTATTATTATTACTATTATTATTATTATTATTATTATTATTATTATTATTATTATTATTATTATTATTATTATTATTATTATTATTATTATTATTATTATTATTATTATTTTAATTGAAGGGCCACAGAACGACATTTATACCCTAATCTACTTCCGACCCTTTTAAATGCCCTTGGACCATTGACTCCACACATCGGACTTATTCGCTGAGCTTTGCTGAGCTAATAGGGGGAGTCTATATTTGAGGATGTCAGGACAACTGTCCCCGTGAGAATTACCCCCGTACAATTGCCACGTAAGACAATAGTCTCTGGTCTCAGGAGTAGAAAGTCTTACTTCCATATTAGGTTAGGTTAGGTTTCTGGTTGTGTTTAACATAGGAAAAAGTAATTATTGTGTATACCTAATTTTTCTGAATACTTTGCTGTCACAATTTAATATCAAGTAGTCGCCGTGGCTCAAGCGGTAGCGTCCGCGACTCTGAGGCATCAGGTCGAGGGTTCGCGCCCCGTTACGGTCTGAGGTTAGCAAGGGCATGCACTCATATTAATGATTACATCTGCCAAAACAAGTCCTTCGCAAGAAGGTAACCGTCCTAGCCCTTGGTAGAAAAGGGAGTCTGTGACGTAAAACCGGAACAACAACAACAACATCACAATTTAATATCGAAGTAATGAATACAGCCTTTCTGCTCATGAAACCGAATAGCTTACACTTTTGAGGGGAGGGGCATCATCCCGGGGCAAATGACCTGGAGCAGTTTTCCGAGGGAGGGGGTGCAAATTAAGGCGGCAGTTGCCTTAGAAACCATAGTTAAGATGCCGCTATGCTTTCCTTATCCTCCAAGAGTTTCTGATTAAGAAATGCTTCAAGAACCACTTTTGAAACTAGAACTCGAGTTTCTTGGGTGTGAGTCAGGTATTGCTCGTAAGCTGTGAGGTGTATGTTAGTTAATGCTTGCATACGTACATACTCCTGTTTTTTTTTATTCAACTTTATCCTATTTCAATTTGGGGTCGCTGTTTCTTGCTAGCCTCTTCTGCCTTTTTTCTGTCTCGTATCCTGTTGCTTTAACCACTTATCCCACATTTGTTCCGGTTTTACGTCACGGATTCCCTATTCAACCAAGGGCTAGGACGGTTGCCTTCTAGCTAAGGACTTGTTTTGGCAGATGTAATCGTTACCCTGAGTGCATGCTCTTGCTAACCTCAGACCGTGACGGGGCGCGAACCCCCGACCTGACGCCTCAGAGTCACAGCCACTTATCCCGTATATCATTTGTTATTTTATCCCTCTATCGAAACTCCGACCTTCCCCCTCCTTTACTTCGGTACACACATACATACATACGTACGTGCATATGTATTTATATGTATATGTACACACATGCATACATATATCGTTTATGATGGCATATATGACAAATAGTTTTTTTTATGCAACTTCCCACACGCAACTACAACGCGTTGCAATGTGAAAGTCATTCGTACAAAAACTAGATTAAGAAATAAAATTAGCAAATAAATATATATATATATATATATATATATATATATATATATATATATATATATATATATATATATATATATATATATATATTACGAGCCTCTTGTATACATTGCTCTTGGGAAATCAGATTTCCGGAGAATATTACTCTCTAAAGCTGCTTTTCTGATATTACGTCTGTCACTGCTGCTTTTTCTATTTCCTTGTTACTACTAAAAATGATGCGAGTGCTGATATTAGTCTTAAATAATAATAATAATAATAATAATAATAATAATAATAATAATAATAATAATAATAATAATAATAATAATAATAATAATAATAATAATAATTTATTCTATTATTATTATTATTATTATTATTATTATTATTATTATTATTAATGATCCTTCTCTTCCTTCTAATCTGGATTCTCCTTCTTGAGTTGCATCCCTCCCCCACTGCCAAGCCCACATAACACTCGCCAAGCGGTCTCGTCTCACAGGTACTGTGTAGAGATTTGTAGATCGCGGATTGGTCAGTGCAGTGACTGCTTCTTCCCATCTACCTCCAGACTCTGGAACTCTCTTCCTCCTTCTGTCTTTACAAATTCTTATAACCTATCTTCCCTCAAAAAACTGATCTATCGTCATCATAGGGCCTAAGCTTCCATATCTCTAGGTCCTCAGTACCTTGACTATATGTTCAGTCTATTATTCTCCTTTGTGTATCATTATTTTATCACTGCCATGTCAATAACCTTTTTCTTTTTCTTCGTCTTAAAGTTTTCTCATGCCCGGGCCATTATTGGTGTTGGCATTTTTTCTTTTTGGCTTGTCCTGCTGTCACATTCATTAAAATAAAAAAATAGACACACTACTCTATATTCTTTTTTTTTGTGCGAGTATGCGCTTCTAACGTCTCTCTCTCTCTCTCTCTCTCTCTCTCTCTCTCTCTCTCTCTCTCTCTCTCTCTCTCTCTCTCTCTCTCTCTCTCTCTCTCTCTCTCTCTTTTCCACACTCAAACGCACACACCACCCCACACACCCACACATACATATATACACACACACTGCATATATAATTCAGTGCCTTCATCCCTAATATTATATTTACTCAATTTCTCATTTTATTTCTTGTTTAATAATTTAAATTCCCTTTATCATCATTATTCATTATAATGACAGACATTTGTGCCATATGCCTCATGACCCAGTTGGCACGTTCCTGCTCCAAGGTGGTATACAGAGAAATAATAATAATAATAATAATAATAATAATAATAATAATAATAATAATAATAATAATAATAATAATAATAATAATAATAATAATAATAATAGTAATAATTTATAATAATAATAATAATAATAGTAATAATTTATAATAAGTATATTAATAATAATAAAAATAATAATAATAATAATAATAATAATAATAATAATAATAATAATAATAATAATAATAATAATAATAATAATAGTAATAATAATAATAATAATAATAATAATAATAATAACAATATTAATAGCAATAATAGTAATAATAATAATGATGCTAATAATTATGATAATAATAATAATAATAATAATAATAATAGTAACAATAATAATAGCAATAATAGTAATAATAATAATGATGCTAATAATTATGATAATAATAATAATAATAATAATAATAATAATAATAATAATAATAATAATAATAATAATAATAATAATAATAATAATAATAATAATAATAATATGCTTAAAGCCTTATGGTACTTATTTCATTACTCTCTTGTATTTCAGTTTATTTTTCAAGGACTAGAGTTGTTATTTTAAAATGCCCAAATTAAGATAAGGTTAGGTTAAACGGGCATAAGATGGGGGGGGGGGTATTAGTGACGGGTTCGAGTGACCTCTCTTGACCCAATTCATGGATTGGAAGGATATGGGTGGAAAAGCGAGAAACAAAAATAAAGAGATCAAAAGGGAGGGGCAGACCCTCTTGCTAAGCTACGACGAAGAGAAAAGCGATAGACGAATGTATATATGGTTGGTTGAACAAGATAGATAAACAGACAAATGGATAGACAGATTAACATGGATGGGTAGGCAAAAAAAAAAAAAAAAAATATATATATATATATATATATATATATATATATATATATATATATATATATATATAAATAAATATATATATATATATATATATATATATATATATATATATATATATATATATATATATATATATATATATATATATATATATATATATATATATATATATATATATACACATACATATATATACCTTGGCTGTTTCCCCCTTTAATTGGGGGGTAGCCGACATCAAAAATGGAAAACAGTTTGGGGAGAAGTTATTCTCCCCTCTACTCCCCTTCTTCTTTGACGTCTTACAGGAGGTTGGTACAAGGGGGGGGGATTCCTAGTCCTATATATATATATATTTTTTCATTCATTCGAGTGTAAACATGCATTTCACACACACAGTTAAAACTGCAAAATTATGTACACAAACTATCCTTCTTTTCTTGCTCTCTCTCTCTCTCCTTTTTTAGTTTGTTTCTTGGTGTTTAATCTTCCCAGTTACCTTTTTCTTCCTCTTCTTCTTCCTCCCCCACATTTCTTCATGGCTCTACTCTCTCCTACTCCTCCTTCTCATCTTCCTCAACTTTCACTCCTCACACACACGTAGCTAAGCCTCAGCTGAGATTGCGGGGGGGGGGAGGCAGAGGCTGTGGTACAGTACAGTAAAATGAATCTCAAGACCCCCTAGGTTGGGGAAAAGAAGATGATGATGGAGGAGGCTGTGAAGGAGAAGGGACGTTGGAGAAGAAGAAGTAGCTTTGCAAGAAAATGGTTTATTAGAGAAAGAGCTGAGAAGGAAAGATATGCGGATGTTTAGATCTTTCATTGGTAAAGAAAGTTTGGTAGAAAGTACATAGTTAGGTAATAGGGATTGGTGAAAGAAGGATGAACAGGATAGAGGTTAGACACAGTAACCTCCTGGCACCCTTGGTGTTGGGTCACTCTAAAACATCGTCCCATCGTCCTTTTGTTGGGGAAAGGACAGAAAGAAGGGGGGAGTGACGATTATATTGTGTACAAACATAGTTTTATATATATATATATATAAATCTATATATATAAATAATAAAAAGAAAATAAATAAATATTGAGTATAATAACGTTTTTGAAAAATATACTTTAAAGAAAGAAAATTCCGACTCAATTTACTGTATTTCTGACCGTTACGGCTGTGGTAAAGAACATACCCCATAGTGAGTGCGAGAGGGAATCTCATACCTCCCTACCAGTGCATCATTGTGTGTGTTAAAATACTTACACACACACACACACACACACCAGTCTGATAGGCTCAGCGCAAGAGAGGCATATACTTGAAAACGACACCAAGCTCTGAATTTGACCACCCCTCCTTACACCCCCATCACCAAATACTCTCCTTATGGCTACCCCCCCACCTGAAAGGGGAACACGTTCCTCGACGAAGGTACTGGCCAAAGACAGAGGTATCAAACCTAGGTCTGTGTTCCCAAGGAAGGATTTTCACCTTCTAAGCTTTCCAGAAGGTATACCTCTCGCGGAAAAATTTCAATGGAGGAATAAATTCCTTCCCATTCACCATCATTCGCTGAGCATTCCCAACCAAAGCAAATGGTGGTTTAATCATTTATATGTCATGAGGAAAAACAAGCATCTTATTGAAGAATTGCAAAGGGGTGTGCATGGGGGGCTCCAATTCGTGTCAAAGGATAAGCCACCTCTTAGAACATTTTTCATTAAAGGGTTTCCTACTTATTGGAATAAAGAACAACTGCACTCCCTCCTAGGAAATGAAGATGGAAAATACATCGAAAGCCTACAACGCTTAAAGTATGATGGAAAAGAATCTTCGACTCTAAAGATGATGTGGAAATCAATTGAAGTCAATCCTCCAGAAGAAATTGTCCTTCTTCCAGGGATTAAAGATCCCCCTATCCTCAAAGTGCAAGAAAAATCTTCAACCAACATCCAGCGCTCCCTCTATTGCCAGAAGGGGCACACTTATCAAAAATGTTCAGCAGAGACTGCTGGGCCCATCACAACAACTCCTCGGTCCCGGACTTGCTCACGATGTGGCACAGTCACTGAAAATATGTGGGAGCATAACTGTTCCCAGCAGAATGAAGATAGTATCACCTCGGAGAGCCAAGATACAGGATCTGCCGAGGGTGAATCATTACTGACAACTACAGATGAAGCAGTTCAGGTACAAATTGTAGCAGTAAAGGAACAAATCACTGCAGTGAATGAACAAATTGTAACAGTGAATGAACAAACTATCAGAGATAACGACCGAGAACTACAGTGCAAAAATAACTCCTATGAAAAGATGCTCAAAAACTTAAAAGAGCAAGTAGCTACATTAATGATTCAGCTTGAAAACATGACAAATGAATCATTTAAGGTTTGTCCTATATCATCTCAAAATGATAATGGCAGTGACAAGAAAATAGCTCAAAGAACCCGAATAACACGAGCAGCTAAAGTCAAAGGTAAAGCCCTCATACTTGAACAGGTAAAATTCCTTAACACTGCAGATAATTAGATGCAGATATCACTCTCCCAACTTTCTATTCTTTAATTTTTTTTTTTTTCTTTCCTTCTAATTAATCACACCCTTCTTACTACAATGAACCTGTCTCTTATCTCTATGTCATACCTTTTCTTCATAAATAGATATGTGTGTGTGTGTGCATGTGCATGCATATATAAGGAGATTCTCATGTATGTAGGTATGTGGGTGTATGTGTATATGTATATGTATATGCATATACGTGTGTCTATCACTATTCCTATAGCTGTTGGTGTGAATACTGTTGTGACACTAGTGATTGTTATTATAATCATTAACTTCATGATTGTTGCTATAATTAGGTATTGTCATGTGTGCATATGTGTGTGTGCATGTGTCTGCATATATATATGCAGGTATGTGCACATATATATGTGTATGCTTGCATGTGTGAATCGTCATTCTCATAACAGTTACCATAACTGCTGTTGTGACACTGGTGATTGTTACTGTACTCATTACTTTTGTGATTATTACTGTAATTCTTGTTATCAAGGCCCTAATTATGCGTTCTGATCTTTTCATGCATTACAAAATCTTAACTTTCAATATTCATTCTTTGAAGAAAAGATTTGTGGATATTTTGCACTATGTTAAAAAAGAGAAACCAACATTTGTATGTCTGCAAGAAAGTTTGCACTCTCATCAGTTGTGCAACATAAGAGGCTATTCCAAATATTCGCTTGATAGTAAGCAAGGCCTCACCACTTATATTAGTAACTGCATTCCCCATCAGTTAATCGAAACCAGCACTAATCCAAGTAATGATGGTGAGGATAACAAGAATGTCACATATATGCTTTTCAAAATAAATGTCAAAACCAATCCTTTTTATGTTTGTAATACATATATTGGAACTGATGCCTTTAATGAAGCAAAATTACCACATCCCCTTATGTATGAGAACATTATATTCGCTGGAGATTTTAATGCAAGGCACAAAGAATTTGCAGAAACATCTGATAACATCTGTAATTACAATGGCAGACGGCTCTATGAGTTTATTAGTGATAACAATTTTACCTTACTAGGACCACGTTTGCGTACCCACCTTAGAGGTGGTAGACTAGACTACATATTTTATCACGGTTTAGAATATGGGAAAGACTTTACTTGCAGAAGAATAGACGATCTATTGTCTGACCATTTTGCACTTGAGAGCACATTCCTACTCGATTCCGGCATTTGTCAAGCACATAAACGAAAGCAGATAAATATTCCTATTGAATTCGTTGCCCCTTTTCGCTCTTTTATGGCTTCTACATTTGAAAATATAGATATTCAGACCATTACAGGCCAAGAAATCTATGATCTCTTAATAGAACGGATATATTTATTCCATAGAACTTACATACACAAGCCTAAACACAAGGCAATCAAGAAGAAAAACAATTGGACAGAAGATAACAAGCTAAACACATTTAAAAAACAGGTAGACAGTGCAGTTGATATGTATAAAAGGGACAACAATGCAACCACTCTTGAAAATCTGCTACTTACTCTACGAGAGTACCGTGAGCTTAAAAGTGATGTCCGAACTAAGCACTTTCAAAACTTCCTACAGTCTATCAATGCTCATACGAGTAGTTCTAAAATCTGGCAGTCAATTAATGCTCTGGTTGGCAAAAACATCAGTGTGTCACAAACAAATGATTCCCAAACTCTTGCTGAAGAACTTCTCTTACAATACTCTAAGACATCTTCCTTTGAAAACCTTCCTTGCGATATTCAACAACGATTAAGAAATCTTGACTTTGAAAGAATGATGAACATAGAATTATCCTGTGCAAGAACAATGGAAGAGGACAGATTCATTGACTACATAACCAAAAATGAGTTGGACTTTGCTCTCTCCCATGGGAAGAGCACCTCTCCGGGTGAGGATGGCATTACGTACCAAGTAATCCGAGATCTTAATGATGATATTTGTAATGGTATTAATCCAATTCAGTTTTTATTCAGCACTATTTATAATGAGGGCACACTTCCAAAACAATGGAAAAAAAGCATTATTATTCCAATTCCAAAAAAAGAAAGTACAAAATTAAGACCTATCTCTCTGACATCCTGCTTCTGCAAAGTCTTTGAGAGAGTCATTCTTAACAGACTTGATTTCACACTCGAGGGAAAATTATCACATAATTTGTATGGATTTATGAAAGGAAAAAGTACCAAAGACTGTTTTGTAGAATTTATGAATGTTGAGCACTGCTCTGAAGTCACTGTTTTTCTAGATTTGCAAAATGCCTTTGATATTGCAAATAGAACCGTTATTTTAGATCATTTAGCAACTTTAGGGGTCAAAGGTAAACTACTGCAACTAATTAGATGCTACCTAAGTAGTCGAACCTCTAAAGTGTACTATAAAGGATATCTTACTTCCAGTGAAAAGGAATTTACACTGGGAACTCCTCAGGGAGGAGTTCTGTCTCCCCTTCTCTTTAACATCTTAATGGATAAGCTTCTCAAGTCTCTCAGACTACCAAATGATGAATGCACCATCATATGTTATGCAGACGACATATGTATAAGGGCACCTTCTGCCAATGATATGCAAATAATACTTAATGACTTTTCTCAAGTATCAAAAGACATTGGTCTTGTCATTTCAACTCCAAAAACAAAGTACTTTTCCAGCATCTCGCAAGAGCCTCACCTTGTATTAAGCAATCAAATGGTTAAGGTGTGCGAAAATCACAAATATTTGGGAATACCAGTTCCTTCTCCCCCTCACACAGAGTATGTCAAAGATTTGTGTGAAAGACTGCAACAGAGACTCAGACCGATAAAGCTTCTTGCCAATAGGGTATCTGGTGTTGGAATTAACATATGCCGAACTTTCTATCTCGCATATGTCAGGTCATTAGTCGACTATCACACCCTGCAGCTCTGTACTATGACTACCTCTATCTTAAGACCCCTAGAAAAAATTCAGAACAAAGCTATGAGGATTATTCTTGGCTGCCCTATGAGCACCAGAATTATAAATATGCAACATGAATTAAACCTCCCACTTTTGATAGAACATATCAAACAGTCAGCTGTGATATTTGGAGTTAAACTAGCGAAATCAGCTCAGCTTCATCCATGTAATGCTGGTCATTTGCAAGGGCCGCAGTCAGCGCCAACAATCATTAAATCACTAATAAAAAGTAACATACAGTATGAAAGACAAATTCACCCCAAAGTATTTAAGCTTATAACCAATGAGACAAAAAAACATAATGTAACACTCTTTACTGAGAGTGGTCCTGAACGATTAATAAATCCTTGCAAGAGGATTGGGCCAGAAATTCTCTTTCCAATATTATCATCTGGTCCGAATGTTGCTCCAATTATTAAAAAACATCAATGGTTAGATGAAATTGAAGCCTTTATTGAAACTAGTTTCCCAACTAACAATGAAACACTCTGCATTTACACTGATGGGTCTCACACAAGCAGTGCAGGAGGGTCTGGGTGCAGCATTGTAGTTTATGAAAATTTTGAAGGGCAGCAAATATTTGACAAAGCACTGAGTATGCCAAAATGGTCATCAATCACCGAATGTGAAATTGTTGGTCTAAAACTTGCTATTGAACATGTTCTCAGTGCTAGAAGAAATGCTATCATATTCTGTGACTCGCAGAGTGCGCTTCTGTCACTGAGATCATTAAAAAGCTCCTACAAAACTCACATGGCTGAAATTCAAGAGGCTCTTATTGATTGCGCAAAACTTAAACTCCAAGTTAAGTTTTCATGGGTACCCTCCCATGTTGGGATAGTAGGTAATGAAAAGGCTGACAGGCTGGCAAAAATGGCAACTGAGAGTTCAGTGTCTGAATCTATAACCACACTGACTCAGTTTAAAACAATGTTGTATAATGAGATTATGGAAGAGCAAGAACTTTCTACACTCACACAACATGTAAGCAGCTGTTCGATCCAACATTATGAAAACTTCAGAAGGCTGAGACACAAATACAGCATGGGTAAAATGCTTACAGGTGACTGTGATAGAGTTGCTGCCCGTATAAGACTTGGTTATAGAAATATATGGGAGGTGAATTGCGAGAAAACTGGTAGAAAGCACCCAGAACACTCAAAATGCCATTTATGTGAGTGTGAAGGGGGCAACAATTTAGTACACTACATTGCAGAGTGCACAAGGCTTAAGGACTTCAGACCTCTTGGTCTGAGCTACTTTGAACTTTGTGTGCACTTTTGCAACCCAGAGAACTTATATCCTGTACTTAGTGTATACCCAACGTTGAAAATGTAATTCTTTTACCCTCTTCTCCGTCTACATCTTTTCCCACATTTATGTGGGGTCGATGTTTCTGGTCAGTTTTCTCCATTTATTTCTGTCCCATACCTCATCACCCAACAAACCTTTAGACCTCAGATCATCATTGATGCAATCCATCCACCTATGCTTTGGTCTCCCTCTCCTTCTACCCTGTATATCCATTTCCATCACCCTCCTCCCAACATACTGTTCATCCCTTCTAACGACATGACCATACCATCTTAGTCTACTTTCTTGTATATTATCTGATATTTCTATAACTTTGGAAAAAAAAAAAAAAAAAAAAAAAAAAAAAAAAAAAAAGAAAAGAGAGAGAGAGGGAGGGAGGGGTGGAGGAAATACCTTCTCTCTCTCTCTCTCTCTCTCTCTCTCTCTCTCTCTCTCCTCTCTCTCTCTCTCTCTCTCTCTCTCTCTCTCTCTCTCTCATAAGCCTTTTTATATACATAAGCCACTTTTCCCCTTATAAGGTGAGTGGCTGAGTAAAGGAATAATGCTCTGACTTTCTGGGAAGAGAAAGTACAGAGAAGGGTTCTTTCATTCCCTTCGCTCCGCCCCACTTAGTTTACTCTTACGACACGCAGGGGAACATGGAGGAAGTATTCTAACCCCCTCCCTCAAGAGCTCATATGTATGTATATGTGTGTACATGTGTGCATGTATGTGTATATGTATATGTATGTGTATATGTATTTATATGTATATATGTATGTATATGTGTATATGTATATGTATGTGCATGTCTATATGTATCAATAATTACTACTTTTGATTCATAACTCTATCTATATACAAAAGCTGTAGTAATGATGATGGTAATAATAATAATAATAATAATAATAATAATAATAATAATAATAGTAATAATAATAATGATAATAATAATAATAATGATAATAATAATAATGATGATGATAATAATAATCATGATGGTGGTAGCAATGGTTGTGATAATAGTGATAATGGATTAATTGACGTAATTCTCTCTCACGTACATAATTTGAAGGGTGGAGAGGGGGAGAGGCTTTCAGTCTTTCTCTTTCTTTTCCTTCCAAATTTATCCTCCATTATATGGCACTGTGTTTATGTGTATGTATGTATGTATGTTCAGGTTTATATGTGTACGTATATGCAATTAAGTACATGCACTTTCCTCTGCTGTGTTACCCTCAGATGACAATGATGTGTATGAGTATGCATGGATGTGTCTTTATCTGTAGTAAGGACGAATAACTCCTTTTGCTGAAATGAATACCACAAACTCTCTCTCTCTCTCTCTCTCTCTCTCTCTCTCTCTCTCTCTCTCTCTCTCTCTCTCTCTCTCCTTGATATGTATGGCTATGAAGCCCCAGTGGTGTTTCTATTGCTCATCTAATTAATGCATGCATGTGTGTATGTATATGTATATGTATATGTATGTGTATATATATATATATGTATATATATATATATATATATATATATATATATATATATATATATATGTGTGTGTATGTGTGTGTGTGTATATATATATGTATGTACCTACTTATTATTCTAACCTGAAAATTGTTATTCTATATCTGCTTCAAATTGTCTGCAGTAGTACGGAATTTAAATGATAGCACTCAACAAGGGCTATTGAAAATATTGTCACAATGATTACTCTTCAAGTACTCTTCAATTATTACACTATATTTTATTATTAATTATGATATTTTAAATTAATTGCATTTAATTATTTATTATTAATTATGATATTTTAAATTAATTGCAAATTCTATTAGTATGTTATTTTTACATAACCACATAGATTGTAATGTTATCAACTACAATATGACTGGGAGTGCCCATGTGCACATGTCCCCATGTACAGTTATCTGAATAAATTAAAAAAAAAAAAAAAAAAGGTTAGACAGGAGAAAAGTAGACATGAGTCTCTTGCTAGACATTCAGGCAACCATTAAGACATAAAATAAAATTTAAAAAAAATGTGAAACATCTTTTGTTATCATATCCAGGATTTTAAGCTTTTCCTAAAACACACACACACACACACACACACACACACACACACACACACACACACACACACACACACACACACACACACACACACACACATACACACACACACACTTTTAAGTGTGTAAATACTCAAACAGGATTTAAAATAATGAAAGTACATGTTTAATACAGGATTGTGAGTGTATAAATCATCGAACAGGATTTTAAAACAGAAAATAATGACACACACACGCACGTACACACAACTTATTTTCACTCAGTTGGGGTAAAAATGGACTAAAGTTTGCTTAAATTTCTATATGAAAGCGTAGATGTATTTACAAACTTCAATTCTTATTAATAATGCTTAGCTTTGTAAATCATTAAATGGGAACTCAGCAATAAAAAAAAAAAAACAGACTCGCCATTTACAAAATCACTTGTGGGTAAAAATGGTCAGAAGTTTATTTAAGCTTTAATTATATATATATATATATATATATATATATATATATATATATATATATATATATATATATATATATATATATATATATGCTCATAGAAATATCTGCATTCTTCAATGCTAGTAAGACACGATGGTTTGTAACACATCAAGCATGACTGTAAGACAAAATAAAATTGACTGACGGACGCATGTCATTTACAATCACTCAGGCGGACAAAAATGGACATAAATTTTGCTTGTTCATGGACATGACGTGCAATGGAAAATCGTCTGTTACTGAACAGCTTTGTTGAGTTCCTTACAAAACTCCCTCAGTTATGGTTGCATATATTACTATAACCACATTATTCCGAACGTTGCCTTTAAAGTTGTATAATTAGTATTCTCTGCGACTCTCACCTCCTTCCGTTTTAAGGTATTTTTTCTTCTTATTACTTCTTTGTTTTATTTCTTCTTGTATTACTTAGTCTATAGGTGATGGTTCTCACTTATTTTTGCTGTTTTTTTTTACCTATTCTACTTTTATCCTTTTTTATCTATTCTTTATCACCCTTTAAGCTATTATCCTCCTGCTGGTATCTCACCCATAAGCCTAAAGGTCCCGTTGTGAAAGTCATTCCCCTTCCTGGTCTAGACGTGACTACATTCTTCTTCTTCCTTTTATCTCTTAGGGGTGTGGGCCAGACTCCTCCGATACTCACACACACACACACACACACACACACACACACACACACACACACACACACACACACACACACACATACACGTCGAACGCGGTTCGACAGACAAGTGTTTGAAGTTATGTTCGAACGTGTGAACGGGGTATTTGGTTGTCGAACACGTTTGTCGAACTTGTTCGACAACAAAATACCCCGTTCACACGTTCGAACATCACTTCAAACACTTGTTTGTCCAACCGCGTTCGACGAACGGTTTGACCGTGTAAACCCCCTTAAGATGTGTCATGATAAAAGCTTTATCACATTATTTGTATGTCAGTAAGAAATAATATGTATGTGGCCGCCGTGGTCGGGTGGTATCGCTCGCGACTTTGATGCGTCAGGTCGCCGGATCAAGACTAGCTACAGTCTGAAGATAGAAAGGGTATTCATTCAGGGTAACAGTTGCTTTGCCAAAACCAAAGTCCTTCGAAAGAAGGGACCTTCGTAGCCCTTAATAGAAAAGGGAATCCGTGACGTAAAACCTGATCAGTAAAATAATATTTATTCATCTTCCTAAATTGAAAAAATATTTGAATTTTTTTTACATTTATCTGAGAAATATCTACAGTTTTCCATTGTAGTTGAACTGCAACAGCAGTTACGATAGGCAGTCCAAAGACTCAGAGAGGGAAAGTCTATGAGAAAGTTTCTTTTCTTGCTATCAGCTGAAGCGGACCTGGTGTTTCGTCAGAACAATATAAGTAGCATACGGAACAGATAAAGCAGAGCAACAATGTATCCAACAGATAAAAGAGAGAAGAAAAAAAAAACAATAAAAAATTGAAAGTGTGTGAGAGAAACGTGAAAAGTGAATTTGTATTGAAAAACCTGAAGTAAAATGTGAAAAGTCTTGTTTTGATGTTGAATGGTATCCAGGCTGGACAAAAGAAGCACTGGGAGCAGAAATGCTTTACTTGGGAGAGAGAGAGAGAGAGAGAGAGAGAGAGAGAGAGAGAGAGAGAGAGAGAGAGAGAGAGAGAGAGAGAGAGAGAGAGAGAGAGAGAACATTGGAAGCTAAGCCTAAATGGAATACTTTACTTAAGAGAGAGAGAGAGAGAGAGAGAGAGAGAGAGAGAGAGAGAGAGAGAGGAGAGAGAGAGAGAGAGAGAGAGAGAGAGAGAGAGAGAGAGAGAGAGAGGAGAGAGAGAGAGTACGGATCCAAGACGTAGAGGCTAAAGGGTGTGGTTTATATACAGAAATAATGCTCTTGATGTATGTTTCGTATGATGTCTTGTTGGGATGTAGGGAGGAGGAGTCTGCGGTAGTAGAGTTTGGAAACCTTGTCCATAATGGAAAATAAAAACCTGATCAAGCAGGAACATCAGCTGAACAGCGGGAGCAGCTGAAAGAGAACGAGTTAAAGAGTGAAAGTGTAAAGATCTGGAATGAAGAACGAGGAGGGAAAGTTGGTCTGAGTGGCTCCAAGGGCCGGCAGACATACTTCAACGCAGAGAGGAAGTGAAATAACCGTGACGCCGTAATCCGTTGGGCTGGAAAGTGACGACCAAGATTTCAAAAAGTAATCAATGGATGTGAATATTTTATTTACTCGGGTTAGGCGTAGATAAACATAAATGGAGGAGAGATGAAAGGGGCATTTAAGAAAATATTACATATGTGAAATCAAAAGAATATTAGCTAATTATAAACAGGCATATAACTCACATATTAAGTAAGAAAATATATTTGGAATTGCGATCAAATATTCTGTCCTTAGGAAACTAAATTGAAGGCTTTAGAGGAAACTGAGAATTATAACATAGATAATAATAATAATAATAATAATAATAATAATAATAATAATAATAATAATAATAATAATAATAATAATAATAATAATAATAATAATAATAATAATAATTTTGCAATTCTGCCAAATAATGAAAATCAGTTATTTATATATAGAAATCTGTAAAAAACTAAATGTTTCAGGAATGACTGTGTGTACATATGTGTATGTGTTACTGATCACATATGCACGCATATCTTAATTAAATATTCCTACAGAGTAGATACACAGATGTTTATTCAAATACAAGAAGAGATCTCATTGTTCAGCATTGGTTGTATGTATGCGTATAATTTAATCATACATGCATGTATTCATAGCATGTTCAACTTTGTATATTCGCAGATGTATATTTAAAAGGTAGAGACGTTGTTATTGTTTGAGAATGATTATGTGAATGCATTTGTTTGTTTTTGCATTTTATTTGATCATAAAATATTCAGTCGCTGTCTGCTTACGTAATAAAAAAAAAAGACTAAGATTTGTCATTTTTTTTGTGAGTTTTCATACGTTACACATTTTTTTTATGGCTATTTGTTTCAAGTTTCACCTGTGCATGCCTTCTAACGCTCTTCTTTTCAATAAAAATTCAAAGGTTAGCACGATGTCCTTTTCAGCGTTTATTTTAGGCCGCTTTCACACCACAGTGGCACGTCGCACATGGCATGCCACGTGGCACAACAGTTGAAAACGAACATCCGGAAATATATGAAACCTTTCGCACAGAAGTGACGTGAAACATCCCATGTGCCTCGTGCGACTCACGTGCCACTCAGAGTGGCTGGCAAGTCGCAAGTGGCACATGGCCACTTCTGTGTGAAAGGTTACATATATTTCCGGATGTTCGTTTTCAACTGGTGTGCCACGTGGCATGCCACGTGCGACGTATCACTTTGGTGTGAAAGTGGCCTTTTAAATCCATTGTAGTTATGTTGTTACTTAGCTTTTCTGACTACGTAACATAACACCTTGCCTAAATGTAGGTCAGAGATATAATTCCCTGACTTATGGATGAAATTCAGCGGCTCTGAAAGTAATATCCAACAGATTTGTTTATATATTCAGTAAAACTTTGGGTTTCAGTACAGTACATAATGAACAGAAGCTGTATGCCACTAGATGATGGTATTAAAATGGAAGTAAATTTTTACATGAAAACCAACCCGTGAAGAGGAAGGGTTGGCAGCCCTGGGCTGGCCACTCGCAATAGTGAAAGTTGAATGGTCTTGTTTTCTCATTCCACCGCAAGGAGATACACTGGAGGGGGGGGGGGGGGTCTCGCTTACTTTATATCATTAGAGTATTTTTTTTTTCATATTTGCCTTTTTTATGGTTCAGGATTTCACTTTCTTCCTGACTTGCTTAAACGGGAAATATATGAGCAGGCGGGATATCCTTACTGATATTAATCCTGCTACTTTTGCTGATACTTCTCTTACTTTGGAATAATGATAATAATAATAATAATAATAATAATAATAATAATAATAATAATAATAATAATTATTGATGATTATTATTATTATTATTATTATTATTATTAGTTAGTAGTAGTAGTAGTAGTAGTAGTAGTAGTAGTTATTGTTGAATAATAATAATAATAATAATAATAATAATAATAATAATAATAATAATAATAATAATGATAATTATTTTTATTATTATTATTATTATTATTATAATTATTATTATTATTATTATTATTATTATTATTATTATTATTATTATTATTGTTGTTATTATTGTTATTATATTTATTATTATTATTATTATTAT
>JAXCGZ010011957.1:45000-50677 GCA_037179515.1 Halocaridina rubra
CTCTCTCTCTCTCTCTCTCTCTATCTCTCTATATATATATATATATATATATATATATATATATATATATATATATATATATATATATATATATATATATATATATCATATGCACAATAATGCTCAACGCTTCTTATGCAACAGTTCATTTTAATGCAAATTAGTTCAGGTAGCATTGATAAGTCCTGTTGATTTTGGTGATAAAAAAAACTAATTTTAGGTAGCCATTTCATTTCAGTACTTAATCCATTTTTAATGTCATGCAAATCGTCTACGTAGGATAAACTACAGACTTTGTGGCTTAGCACATCAGTGCATGCTTGTTCTAGGAAAGTTGTAAATTGATTGATATCTTACTGGTTTTGACATAAGTATGTTCGTGTGTGTGTGTGTGTGTGTGTGTGTGTGTGTGTGTGTGTGTGTGTGTGTGTGTGTGTGTGTGTGTGTGTGAAAGAGAGAGTCCCGAGTTCGATCCAAAAATAGATTCACGAATCTTTAGTTCGTCTGTGCCCTACATTATTTGGGATAGGATAATAGCGTCCCCGTGAACTCAGCATATCATACGTGGTGTCACATCAGGGAGGTCGCTAGTTCGAATTCCAATAGCTTACGGCTTTCATGGTTTAGGATCTATCGACTTTGCAGTCTCAGTGAGTGCTCCATTAGATGCATGGTCAGTGATGACACAGTATCCTCATAAACTGAGGCTTCGATAATGACTTTAATACCTCTCCTGGATGTAGAGACGGAATGATGTTCTTACCTAAGGTCATATGTCGTAAGGCTAAATATATTTGATGTTTTCTAGTTCCTTGTCATATAATGTCAGTCAGTATATGCATCTCTGTGATGCAACAACAACAGTGGCAGCTACCGCGGCAGCAGCAACATCAACATTTATTATTATTATTATTATATTATTATTATTATTATTATTATTATTATTATTATTATTATTATTATTATTATTATTATTATTATTATTATCACCATAATCATAATTACCATTTTCATCATCATCATAACGACTTTTATTTACTAGTCTCTTAAGATTCTACCTTATAATTTCCAAGGGGGGCGTTGATCCCTTGAGAAAAAGCAGGAATTTCTCTAATTTTATTTGTTATTTTCTTAACGAGAGCATGGTCAAATAATGAGAAGTATATGAACAAAATATGCAAAAGTATTGCCTTATAACTCTTTCTATAGTCTACTATCTGGTTCAAGTACCTTCTTGTTTACCCTGTGATCTCACATCAGGCTCTTCGGATTCCAACTATGTTCAGATCCACGTGTGTATCTTTGTGAAGCTGCATTTTCCACGCTTATTGCTGTCAAGACCAAGTACAGAAACAGGCTGAACGTGGAAGGGGACTTGCGTTGTGCACTCTCTGACATTCAACTACGCATACAAGATCCAGTACTTAGGACGCAGTGTCAAGTATCTCACTAATAATGTGACTAATTCATACTCAGTTTGTTTGTTCCGGTTTTACGTCACGGACTCCCTTTTCTACCAAGGGCTAGGACGGTTGCCTTCTTGCGAAGGATTTGTTTTGGCAGATGGAATCGTTACCCTGAATGCATGCCCTTGCTAACCTCAGACCGTGACGGGGCGCGAACCCTCGACCTGACGCCTCAAAGATGAAAGAGGGGCGTGGAGGGGAGGACAAATTCCTTGAGGGGGGCGTGGAGGTAAGAAGGTTGAGAACCACTGATGTAGAGAGTCGCATAAGCTCGTCAGAATACTGCTCAGGCGATGCCTAACTTTTAATTGAATTCATACTGAGTTCTCCTCGAAGAGAGTAATGCGGTGTTTGTTTACACTACCTAACAACGAAAACATGAAAATGAAACATATATTTTTATCAAGAGAAAAAATAGTAAAACTTAATTTTTCCCCATTTTCTAAAAACTTAACCTTAGATTAAATACTTTTTAGTTTAGGATTATGAGGTGATAGAGAACCTTTTTTTTTTTTACTCTGTTTTTAAGAGCTCCTTTTACAGTATGCAATTATTTTGGTATTCCATTAAAAATAACAAGTGAAAGTCATGTAATACAATGACAGAAAGTAAAAGAAAAAGTGAGATATTTGAAAGGCGTACAGCAATCTGTACTGTCTTGTACCATGTATCTTTGTTACAGACACCAATTCTCTGTCACGAAAGAAAGAAGAGGAAGAAGAGAATTCATTGTGCCTTTGTTTATGGTTGATAAGTGAGACAATAATAATACACATTCTCGAGAAAGAGCTCTCGCTCCTTTTGACGAGAAACTATCTCTTTTTATGGTGATGCTGAGTAGTGTGGAGCTAAAATAATACAACTGAATAGGAGAAAATAAAGGAATAATGGAAGTAATCTAAATATTCATAATACATAAAGAAAAAAAAAGGCAAAAGACGCTAGAAAGCTCAGTTGTATTATATTATGGAATTTTTTTTTTATTCTTTTCCATTGAAAAAGAAAACATCCTCACTTATGTACTGTATTTCTTATATATATATATATATATATATATATATATATATATACATATATATATATATATATATATATATATATATATATATATATATATATATATATATATATATATATATATATATTATTTTTTTTTTTGGTGTGTGCTCCAGTACGGACAAAGAAAGCTGCCCTCATTGGGCCTGGGCACGAAGAAAACAAAGCAAAGAGAAACAGAATGGGAGTGTTGTGACTTGTCAGATGTGACGGGATAATAAGAGATGTGTAGGGACTATGAAAGTATATTGGGTGTTATTCGATGAAGAAGTACTCGTAGCATAGAAAAAGAACAGTGACTGAAGGAAGACTTAACATCGAGGTGTCCTGCCCAGTCCAATTTAAAGCCCATGAGCTGTAGTATTGCAACGGGGAACTGGTACCATGGGCCAACCCACTATGTTTCAAGTATATACACTCTCCTATTTTTATAGCTATATAAAGTGCCCTATTCCCCATTGTAAGGGGAGTGGCCGAGCCGAAGAACACAAATTCACTACAAGCCAAGACACACCTCAATCACTCCTCATAGGTTACTTTTACCTTACGGTTTATAGCAGAGTTCATTGTATTAGTTTTTGATAATGTGTCTAATATAAAGTACGAACTAAGAGTGTATATATTTTCAAGCAGAAATAAGATATAGTATACAATCGTGGGTGATTTCATCTACATTTTGAGAGCCGTTTGTCACCTTGTGAAGTTTTCTTTCATAATCGGTTTTCATTTGGTTTCTCATCTTAGCTCCATCTCTTTCTTTTCTTGCTACTGTTAGGCTGCTTTCACACCAAAGTGACACGTCGCACGCGGCATGCCACGTGGCACGCCAGTTGAGAACGGACATCCGGAAATATATGAAATCTTTCATACACAAGTGGCGTGACACGTCCCATGTGCCACGCCACTTGTGTGTGAAAGATATCATATATTCCCAGATGTTTGTTCAATTAGCGTGCCACGTGGCATACCACGTGCGACGTGCCACTTTGGTGTGAAAGCGGTCTTACCATGAATATAGTAGAATTATTAAATTTCTGTATGTCATTTTAGGCATAATAAAGTTGGTGTGTCGCAGTGACTTCAAAGAATACTAGGTCCCTAAATATATTAAGGCTTCCTCTCCTCGCTCCCTTATGCGCTTTTTCGTATCTGTGAGTTGTAAATTTTAAAGAAAATGTAAATGTGTTCTGTTGAAAATCTAATCACTAAACCTTTCTTTTACATAAAACACAGAGACCCTCTTAAAGACCACCGCTTTACTCGGCCCTAAATATGGTTTTATCGTGTGGCCTACACTTCATAGCCCCTGGCAGTTGGCCCATGGCACTATTCGCCCGTTGCGATACTACATCTGAAGGTTTTTTGAACTTAAATAGGACTGTCCGTGACAGTCTTCCTTCAGTTATGATTATTTTTCTATTCCAACATCTCCACTGAATATTCTTGGAAGTTCATTACACATCTGTTATTATCCCTTCACATCTGACAAGTCATTACAATCTCCATCTCCGTTACTACTTTATGCATTCTTGGTGCCCTGGCCCGATGAGGGCTGTTGTATTTTATTATTTATTGACCCTTCCTGGTGTCACAAACATAAAAAAAACAAAAGTTTATCTTAATACACTCCGGATCTATATATGAGTTCCGGAGCTTCGTCGTTACGAGCAGACGACATGACGCTTACCCCCCACCCTACCACTAGAAGGCGCCACTGTATCAAAGTTTTAAAGGCCGACTGGACAATGATAGAGCTAATATATATATATATATATATATATATATATATATATATATATATATATATATATATATATATATATATATATGAACTTCGTCACTGCCCTGTCTTCCTATACAAATTTAATGCAGCGCCACCTCTTGTAGCCACGTGGAGCATCAGAATATTAACTCTTTTGCTGGTAGTGGATTGAAGGAACAAATTATTCTTGTATTATTATCTATGATGCAATCTCTCTTTTCTCTACCTCTTCTCCTTCATTTTCTTGAAAGTTGTCGTATTTGCTTCTTTGTTTATCCCACTTACTTTTTTTCATCTATGTTATCATATATATATATATATATATATATATATATATATATATATATATATATATATATATATATATATATATATATATTACCCTTTATTTGGCATAATAAGAGACTGTGGTATATTTTCCTGAAATGTTTTGATCTATAAGTATATTTTTCTTTGCCAGAGTGAAACAAACTAATTTAAGAAAATAATGCATACATACACAATAGCTTGTCATGGCAAAGGCCAAGCCAAAGAGTACACCTATTTACCAGAATGCCAATGTATCTCATCTCACTCTTTTTGGCGTCAGTGAGATAAATACCACAATAATATACCCCCCCCCCACACTCCTCCACCACATTACTGAGGACACTCGCAGTGTAAGTGGGTTAATATCTTCCGCCGTAAAGCCTAACAGAACTTAGAAGAGAATAATTCTTATAGTTTTTGTTCTTTACAGATGTCTTAGAAAGTTTTTTCTAAGACATAATTTTTATAAACTTTCATCTATTTTGTAAATATATATATATATATATATATATATATATATATATATATATATATATATATATATATATATATATATATATATATATATATATATATATATGTGTGTGTGTGTGTGTGTGTGTGATTACCTAATTGTGATTACCTAATTGTGTTTACGGGAAAGAGCCCAAAGCTCGTATCTTCCCGTCTCCTCATCGGTTCCATTTTAGACTTAGTGATACTTATCATACCTGTCCTTAAAACTATGGATTGAGATAGCATTAACTACCTCCTCGCTTAGCCAATTCCAATTATCAACTACTCTTACACTGAAAAAGTATTTCCTTACATCCTGCAAAGAAGTTTTCTTACCAAGCTTCAAACTATGACCTCTAGTTCTAGAGCCAGCCATATCAAAATATCGATCCCTATCCACTCTATCATAACCATGAAGGAATTTAAAGACTGTCACCATATCCCCCCCTCACTCTTCTAGCTTCTAGTGATGGTAAGTCTAATTCCCTCAGCCTCTCATCATAACTGAGATTGCGTATTTCTGGCACCAGTTTCGTGGCATGTCTTTGTGTGTGTTTTGTTACGATTAGAGAAGAGAGGTATCAACAAC
>JAXCGZ010011958.1:0-50596 GCA_037179515.1 Halocaridina rubra
ATGGGCTTTTCTTACCATATTAGCCTGTATGTTAACAGTTCAGTTTTATTAGTATATATAATATAAATATATATATATATATATATATATATATATATATATATATATATATATATATATATATATATATATATATATATATATATATATATATATATATATATATATATAAACGACATACCGTATGTAACTGATCACGTGCATCCTATATCTCCTTTTAGTGAGCTGAAAATATCAAATAATAGTGAAATTTATCAAATCAAAGCGAGTAAGTTTCTCAAATTCTCCAAAGAAATCTGTTGGCAAAGTAATTGTTGTATTTCACTTCAATAATGAAAATAATTATCTATTCAGCAAACTGTTTCTTTCCTTTTAAAACTACATTGAATTATTGTTTCCGTTATCGAATTTCAGAAGTTTATAAGAATAAGCAAATCAGGACCTTTTATCTCACCACGTGTTGCTTTACAGGTTCCACATTGTTTTTAATTGCAAGAAAAATATTACATATATTGCTTATATGACAGAAAGCAGATAAATTTACGTTTAACACTATAGGGCGGTTTACACGGTCAAACGGTTCGTCGAACGCGATTCGACAGACAAGTGTTTGAAGTGATGTTCGAACGTGTGAGCGGGGTACTTGGTTGTCGAACGTGTTCGACAACCAAATACCCTGTTCACACGTTCGAACATCACTTCAAACACTTGTCTGTCGAACCGCGTTCGACGAACCGTTTGACCGTGTAAACCCCGCTTATGTTTACAAAATCAAACGTCGTCTCTCTATAATTAAGTAAATAAATAATGTTTTAAGACCTGAACAGTGTAAATTATACTGAAAATGAAATATGATAACAGAAGCTTACGAACGTCAGAAGATTAATAGAAAGAGTATTGTGTATATCTAGATTTGTATTCCCACATTTTTATGAAAAATATATATTACCCTGAGTGTATGCCCTTACTGAGGTTAGTAAGGGCATACACTCAGGGTAACGATTACATCTGCCAAAACAAGTCCTTCGCAAAAAGGCAAACGTCCTAGCCCTTAGTTGAAAAGGGAGTTCGTGACGTAAAACCGAAACCAAAACAAAAACAATTTGTCAATAGTGGTTGCTATGGTTGGGTAGTAGGGCACGAGACTTTGATTCGTCAGGTCGTCGGTTCGAGACATCTCACTGTATGAAGAAACTCTGGGTGACGGTCGTACTGCTAAAACCAAAGTCCTCCGAAGGAAAGCACCGACCTAACCCTTAACAGAAAAGAGAGTCCGTGACGTAAACCTGAATCATATGTAATGTTTCAATATAACGTCATGACTGCACATATAAACTACAGTATCTATAAATATTTTTCATGCCTACATCTACACAGAAGGTTCTTACACACCTCTTATAATCCCTTCACATCTGACAAGTCACAACGCTCCCATCTCTTTTTCGCCTTGTTTATATTTTCCTTATGTCCAGGCCTGATGAGTGAGAACAATATTCTTTGTTCGTCCTGGTGTCGCATATAAAAATCATACACACTTATACAAAAGATCAAATTACTTTAACATGGATTGCATAAGTTTGACTTTTCTTTTGCTTTTTCGTTGTTTTATGCTTCATTATTATTATTATTCATCCTTTTTTTTTTCCTCCAATCCATCTTCTGTTAATTTTTTTTTTCGGGAAATAAAGAGATAATCAGTGGACTATAATAGTTCAGAATTTTGAGGATAATTAGTGGATAATTATTTACTCATTTAAGTATTAATATTTTACCGTTTCCCTTACTAAAATTTAATAAAATTGGGTTTTATATATAAGAAAAAAATAGAAAGATTCTTTTAAAGCACTAGAAGAAAAGAAAGACAACTGCAGGACCTAGAGTTATAAAGCTCTAGAAAGGAAGAAGGAAAGCTGCTTTTCTAGGATTTTAAAGTTGGAGATTCTGATCTACAGGGTGTCCACAGAGTCTGGGTGCATGTGAGGTTTCAACGTGCGGAGCTGTTCAATCGAGTTCACCTGAATTTTGTGAAGTGCATCAGGTTGTGCATTGAAAATGATGGAAATCATATTGAAGATGTTGTTTGTTAGCATTGGATTTGAGTAAAATTGTTTTGTTTTGGAGGTGTGTGTTGGTCTCCTGTGTACGCAGACTTCGTCTGCGTACACGGGAGATTAGCACGTGCTTTTGAAGCAAAGCAATTTTATTTGAATCTGGTGTTAATGGGTAATGTTTTCAATATGATTTCCATCATTTTCAATGCATAGTTTGATGCACTTTGCAAAATTCAGGTGAGCTTGATTGAGTGGCTCTGCGTGTTGAAGTTTCATGTGTGCCCAGACTTTGTGAACACCCTGTATATGGCGTCAATATTTCTTTATTCTCTCATGCTCGTATTTTTTTTTTTTTTTTGGGGGGGGGGGTAAAATGTATGTATCAACAATGGCTTCATTCATCTCCGTCAAGGATATAGGTTTTTGACTTAAGTTATTAAAAAAAAAAAATGCACACACACGCACACACAAACACACACACACACTTGCACTCAGGGATCGATATTTTGATATGGCTGGCTCTAGAACTAGAGGTCATAGTTTGAAGCTTGGTAAGAAAACTTCTTCGCAGGATGTAAGGAAATACTTTTTCAGTGTAAGAGTAGTTGATAATTGGAATTGGCTAAGCGAGGAGGTAGTTAATGCTATCTCAATCCATAGTTTTAAGGACAGGTATGATAAGTATCACTAAGTATAAAATGGAACCGATCAGGAGACGGGAAGATACGAGCTTTGGGCTCTTTCCCGTAAACACAATTAGGTAATCACTGGCTGTAAAATCCCCTTTGCAAGAGGATGGAGTCAAAGCACATGCTTTCAGCAGAAGCCAATTTACCCCCAATCACCTTCGTTTATATTTAAAGAAACCTGTTCAAAGTGGCAAGCAGCGCTACAGAGGCTGACTCGTTTATGAAGACCCTAATATTTTCAAATACGATTACCGTCAATCAATATCCTGTCCTTTAGGAATTATTAGGTACCAATGGAGTGTGATTCCTACCTCTTAAAATTTAGTTTATCTTTTATAGGTATCCTAATACAGTATAACACTGCTTAGGTTAAAAATGGTTTGGCTAGGTTGTGTTAGGAAACTAATGAAAGATAAAGTAAATTGAAGAGGTAGTAATCTCATTCTAGCTGCAGCAATGATGATATTAAAAGAGAAAACTTTAAAAGCTCTTAAAACCACAGGAATATATATATATATATATATATATATATATATATATATATATATATATATATATATATATATATATATATATATATAATAGACATTATGTTACAGTAGGACACATCTTTGCATGAGAATATCAACAAAACATAATAATCAGAATCAAAGGTTGTGTAAGTATGAAAAAAGTCATTTATATGTGATAAAAAGTAATCACTTATTAAATATTGTAATTTGTATAAGCAGACTTACTGGGATTGAACCATTTAGGAAATTTATTCAAAATTTGTAAAAGTTATGTTTTATTTGATGTTTGCTTAAAGAAAATCCACAGTATATGGTTATCTTTAATCCTTTGGGTGTGAATTTGTAGATTCTCTCTCTCTCTCTCTCTCTCTCTCTCTCTCTCTCTCTCTCTCTCTCTCTCTCTCTCTCTCTTTTTCTCTCTCTGCATCTAAATTTAACTTAACTTTCATTAAAAAACAAGGTTGATGTCATGTGTAGAGATATCTATTCCTACAAATATATTGTCATTTTAATATATGAATTGGAGACTTGAGAAAATAATGAAGAAATTTTTATACTGAATATTTCATTCTGGTGGCTGCGGTAGCTTAGTGGTAGGGTGCGCAAGCGGGAAGCTACTAATCCCCCGGCTCCAACATGCGTCCATCCCCATTCGAATGGAGACTAACTGTGACACGTGAAACAGGGCAACGTATAGAATATTTCTCTCTTAATTCAAGAAGTGAATTGATGAGGAAGAGATGGGGTAAACCGGCTTCTTGTGAATCCCTGTGTGCTTTGACTTGGCCACTCCATTACAAGGGCGAATATGACCTTTGCATATTGTATTCGTAAATTGCCTCTGAATTATGGCACCGGAGTAGTCTATTATGCCCCTTTGACGTTCGTAACCTTCCTTACTTGATTTTCAGTATAATTTAAACTGTTCTCATGTCTTAGAACATCATTTAGTTTCTCTTAACTTTTTTTTAAGAGTGTGACACCGGGACAGGCAGAAACTGCCCTCATCAACAAAGCCCCGGGCACGAGAAAATACCAAGACGAAGGAAAAGAAAAAGGTTAAGGGCAAGGCAGAGATGAGGTAATGTCACACAAAGGAAAACGACAGACAGAAAAAAACAGTCAAAGTAAAGAGGACCCAGAGATATGGAGGACTAGGCTCTGAGATGACGATAGATCTGCTTTTTGAAGGATGAAAGGTCATAAGAATTAGGAAAGACAGAACGAGGAAGAGAGTTCCAGAGTCTGGAGGTAGATGGGAAGAAGCAGTCGCTGCACCGACCAATCCGCGAGCTACAAATCTCCACACAGTACATATAAACATGGTAGTAAAAGTAAATACTCTGCTTTATCTCATATAAACAAAATATGTAATATTTTTTCTTGCGATTAAACACAAGAACACGTGGAACGATTAAAGGTCATGATTTGACTTTTTATCAACTTGAGGAATGCATCTCATTATGAAAGAAGAGTGCTTTGCGCTGTGCTCCTGAACTTGTAAATCAATGACGGAAAGAATAATTTCATGATCAGGTTCAAATTCTGGCCAGGGTTCAAAATATATATCATATTTTCACGTATGTTAATGTGTTATTAATTTAATAATGTCATTAGTTTTCGAATTATGACATTGGGGGGGGGGATGCCGGTCATGACACCCACCAAAATATGTAAACAAAACATTGGTGCATGGTGCTTCTTAAAACCGTCTATACCCAGCCGGAATTTCTTCAAAATAATAGATTATAGTGAGAATCAGAAACTGTTATGTCACTGTTTTAGCATGTTTCATGGTAATTGTTTATTTCCATATCTCCAAATAGGATAGACTGTAATAAATGCATTATATTAGGTGAGGTTGACATAGTGTTTTTGTGTTTATGGCAAATATTTTTTCACCTCATCCGGATCCGGTTTTATGTCATGGACTCCTATTTCTATTAAGGGATAGGACGGTGCCTTCTTTCAAATGACATTAGTTATGTTAGTGTAACTATTACTCAGGTAAATGCCCTTTCTAACCTCATACCGTGGCAGGTCACAAACTGACGACTTGACATAAGAACATAAGAATAGAGGACACTGCAACATGCCTACTGGCACACACGAGGCAGCTCCATTTTTGAATTGTATTTTCAGCATGTCTAACCTATTCTATTCTACTCTACTTATTTATTCTGTTTTTCTTTTTATGATTTTTCTAATAAGCACTAACCTATTCATACCCACCCTACCTCTGTCATATGTCTATCTAATCTACATTTGAAGGTGTCTAAGGTATTGGCATTTACTATCCTACTAGGAAGCTTGTTCCATGCATCAGCTACTCTATTACCAAACCAATTTTTACCAATTTCCCTTCTGAACCTAAATTTATCAAGCTTAAATCCATTATTACGAGTTCTGGTTTGATCATGAATTTTTAAAACTTTATTAATATCTCCCTTGTTAATCCCTTTAAACCATTTATACACTTCAATCATATCCCCCCTAACTCTTCGCCTCTCTAGAGAATGTAGATTAAGTTTTTTTAATCTGTCCTCATATGGTAGATTTCTGATATTGTGTATCATCTTGGTCATTCTTCGTTGCACTCTCTCCAAGGATTCAATTTCCATTCTATAATAGGGTGACCAGAATTGCACAGCATAATCTAAATGGGGCCTAACTAATGCAAGATAGAGCTGCAAAATAACTTTTTCCGTCCTATTGCTGACGCTTCTTGAGATAAATCCTAAAATTCTGTTTGCTTTATTTCTGACTGCTGTGCATTGCTCTCTTGGCTTAAGACTACTACTCACAAGAACTCCCAAATCCCTTTCACACTGAGAACTCATGATTTCATGGTTATTTAGCTTATAACTAGTATTGTCTTTTATAGTACCCATTTTAACTACTTTACATTTTTCAGCATTAAATTTTACTCTCACACCCCTAAGTAACAATACAAAATTCTCATGTGATTTATTAATTTATTAGTGTTGCGGGCCATACCAATGTTCAAAACCTACCAATAGATGGCGCTAGGCTCTAACTAGAGAACTGGCTGATGAATACACAACAAAAATATCGACAATAGGCATACGAAACAATTTTTTACTATTCTAACTAAAAATACTTACCTAACCTCTTAGCCAGGTGGGCTTCGCCCCCCTGGAACCCCCCTATCATACAGGTTAGGGTCGAACTACTTACTTGAGGGGAGGCGTTAGGTCGTTGAGTGGCATGGCCCGCAAAACTGTAAACTACCAAAGAATTTTGTAAGTTACTTAGGATATTGCACCCTCAGTTAAGTATGCTGAATGGTTGTTATATATATATATATATATATATATATATATTATATATATATATATATATATATATATATATATATATATATATATATATATATTTGTTGGGGGGTGTAAAAGTAAACTTTGACTGTAGATATTCGCCAACATCCTCATATGGGCAGTATTTTAATTTTTGCAGTATTCCATTTGCCCATGGTAATCTGATATACTTATAAACTCTTATTCTTGAGGTTCATTTTCTGCTTTCCCATCAAGGAAGCAATTCTTTCTCTGGCGGGCCTTCTGTATCAGATTCATGTCGTAGCATTTTTATGCAAATAAGTGGTTATTCATTATTTAAACTTAAATAATATTTTCTTTGTAATATCCACTAGCAGTAACTGTTTTTATAGTCTAGCCTCCTCCCCCTGAAGGAGGGAGACTAGACTACTTCCTCCGTGTTCCCGTGTGTGTTGTAAGAGTCACCTGACTGAGATGGAGCGAGGGGGCTTAGAATCCCCTTCTCTTTATTTCCTCTTCCCAAAGCGTCATTATATTTTGCCTTGACTTAGCCACTCCTTTATAAGGGGAAAAATGGCTCATGTGTATAGATATAGTTTGTTATATAATCTTGGGGCACCCTTGAAGAGATCTGTCACCGATACCACACTTTGTTCTGTTGCTTGAAGAACCTATATTGATCATTGGCAGAGCTTAATTACTGAATTGGTTTTGGGGATAAAAAGTAAAAATGAACTTATATGCTTTTGTTCCCATACATAATTCTGAGATTTTATCTTTGTTCTGTGTATAATTACATTTAGTTACTGTACTTTATTTTAGTGTGATATTTGGGGACTGCAGTAGTGCAGTGGTCAGAGCACTCGAGTAGGGAGGTGAGAGACATCTGATCAAGCCCACCACATGACATTAGAAAGGGCATCTAGCCTTAATTCCATAGCTCCCAATCTGTCTGTATCCACCTCCATGTTTGGGAGTAATATTGACAGATAAAGCAGTAAAAAATGACGAAGAATAGGTATCTAAGGTTAGAATATGCTGAATATTGTATTATAGCCTGTATGATAGTAAAATTGTAAACTTTTAAGAAGCTGAAATTTTTCCTAAATCACCATAAAGTAATTTTGTTGTATTTACTAACTATTTAAGCAATTTTACATTTCATCCAATTCATCCCATATCTTAAGCTCCCCTTGTAATTATGAGCAGTCTGGCTGTCTTTCAGTATTTTTCTGAGATACTTTATATGATATTTTTTATATGCCGAGTTCAAAGGTACTTTGGCTTGACGTAGTAGATGAATTGGAGCTTTGTTTCCATTGGAAATTCGCATAGGTTAGAGTTAGAATTGTACGTCTAGTTTGTGCTCCCCTACACAAAATACCTCCTCCTGTTACTACTATGGTAGAAGAGAGTGCATTCATATTGAAAATAACTTTTTATCATAAGGGTCGGAGCTAAATTTCTTTGATGTAAGCCCAGAAAATTAGGGAATGTATACATTGGAACTCATATGACAATTGATGTATCTTTGAAAATTTACCATGCCTTTTCTTTGCCCTCTAGGAAGAATCTGTGAATTGGATCTATATGGTGAATAAAATAGAACAGTCACCTTTAAGGCTTTTCCATACCTGTACCTCATTTCTTCTAGTTTCTCATTTTCAGACACAAGAAAATTTGATTAGTATTTCCTACATAGACATTATATACAGTGGCCGTAATCCCTCTTGTAAGGCGGGTGACAAGTAAAAGTGCACATTCTCCAGAAACTAATACTGCATACCTCAATCACTCCTCTTAGCTCTTAGCTATCCTATTCTTTCTTATTTTGCAATCAAGAAATGTGGATGTAAGATTTCTCTTCTTTTGAGAATCAGTTATACTATTAATAAAATTAAGCAGAAATGCACTTGCAGTCTGCATTGTATAAATACATGCATTCAAAAGATACTTTTACTGACCTCTCCAACCATGAACATTTCCAGTATTCAGAAATGGTGCATCATCTAGTTTTTTGTGGTTCAAAGGTACTTTGGCTTGATGTAGTAGATGAATTGGAGCTTTGTTTCCATTGGAAATTCGCATAGGTTAGAGTTAGAATTGTACGTCTAGTTTGTGCTCCCCTACACAAAATACCTCCTCCTATTACTACTATGGTAGAAGAGAGTGCATTCATATTGAAAATAACTTTTTATCATAAGGATCGGAGCTAAATTTCTTTGATGTAAGCCCAGAAAATTAGGGAATGTATACATTGGAACTCATATGACAATTGATGTATCTTTGAAAATTTACCATGCCTTTTCTTTGCCCTCTAGGAAGAATCTGTGAATTGGATCTATATGGTGAATAAAATAGAACAGTCACCTTTAAGGCTTTTCCATACCTGTACCTCATTTCTTCTAGTTTCTCATTTTCAGACACAAGAAAATTTGATTAGTATTTCCTACATAGACATTATATACAGTGGCCGTAATCCCTCTTGTAAGGCGGGTGACAAGTAAAAGTGCACATTCTCCAGAAACTAATACTGCATACCTCAATCACTCCTCTTAGCTCTTAGCTATCCTATTCTTTCTTATTTTGCAATCAAGAAATGTGGATGTAAGATTTCTCTTCTTTTGAGAATCAGTTATACTATTAATAAAATTAAGCAGAAATGCACTTGCAGTCTGCATTGTATAAATACATGCATTCAAAAGATACTTTTACTGACCTCTTCAACCATGAACATTTCCAGTATTCAGAAATGGTGCATCATCTAGTTTTTTGTGGTTCAAAGGTACTTTGGCTTGATGTAGTAGATGAATTGGAGCTTTGTTTCCATTGGAAATTCGCATAGGTTAGAGTTAGAATTGTACGTCTAGTTTGTGCTCCCCTACACAAAATACCTCCTCCTATTACTACTATGGTAGAAGAGAGTGCATTCATATTGAAAATAACTTTTTATCATAAGGATCGGAGCTAAATTTCTTTGATGTAAGCCCAGAAAATTAGGGAATGTATACATTGGAACTCACATGACAATTGATGTATCTTTGAAAATTTACCATGCCTTTTCTTTGCCCTCTAGGAAGAATCTGTGAATTGGATCTATATGGTGAATAAAATAGAACAGTCACCTTTAAGGCTTTTCCATACCTGTACCTCATTTCTTCTAGTTTCTCATTTTCAGACACAAGAAAATTTGATTAGTATTTCCTACATAGACATTATATACAGTGGCCGTAATCCCTCTTGTAAGGCGGGTGACAAGTAAAAGTGCACATTCTCCAGAAACTAATACTGCATACCTCAATCACTCCTCTTAGCTCTTAGCTATCCTATTCTATCTTATTTTGCAATCAAGAAATATGGATGTAAGATTTCTCTTCTTTTGAGAATCAGTTATACTATTAATAAAATTAAGCAGAAATGCACTTGCAGTCTGCATTTTATAAATACATGCATTCAAAAGATACTTTTACTGACCTCTTCAACCATGAACATTTCCAGTATTCAGAAATGGTGCATCATCTAGTTTTTTGTGGTTCAAAGGTACTTTGGCTTGATGTAGTAGATGAATTGGAGCTTTGTTTCCATTGGAAATTCGCATAGGTTAGAGTTAGAATTGTACGTCTAGTTTGTGCTCCCCTACACAAAATACCTCCTCCTATTACTACTATGGTAGAAGAGAGTGCATTCATATTGAAAATAACTTTTTATCATAAGGATCGGAGCTAAATTTCTTTGATGTAAGCCCAGAAAATTAGGGAATGTATACATTGGAACTCATATGACAATTGATGTATCTTTGAAAATTTACCATGCCTTTTCTTTGCCCTCTAGGAAGAATCTGTGAATTGGATCTATATGGTGAATAAAATAGAACAGTCACCTTTAAGGCTTTTCCATACCTGTACCTCATTTCTTCTAGTTTCTCATTTTCAGACACAAGAAAATTTGATTAGTATTTCCTACATAGACATTATATACAGTGGCCGTAATCCCTCTTGTAAGGCGGGTGACAAGTAAAAGTGCACATTCTCCAGAAACTAATACTGCATACCTCAATCACTCCTCTTAGCTCTTAGCTATCCTATTCTTTCTTATTTTGCAATCAAGAAATATGGATGTAAGATTTCTCTTCTTTTGAGAATCAGTTATACTATTAATAAAATTAAGCAGAAATGCACTTGCAGTCTGCATTGTATAAGTACATGCATTCAAAAGATACTTTTACTGACCTCTTCAACCATGAACATTTCCAGTATTCAGAAATAGTGCATCATCTAGTTTTTTGTGGTTAGTGTTGACTTATCTAATATAAAATGAGGTTACTAAAAAAGATATGAAATTACCTTAATGAAGATCAAAAAATGTACTTTTGAAGTTTTCCTTTTTTTTTTTTTATAAAAGAAGTCTTACAGAGCCTTTTTATTTAAATGTTCCACTTATGTGCTGTCTCACTACCCTATAGAAGATCCTTGTCCACTTAACTTGTGGATGACTCAAGCAAGATGATGGTGGGGGGAATAGTAGCAACCTTTTATCCCTAAGAAGCTAAAAGGAGTGATTGATAGTATACAGTACTAGCTTCTGGTGAATGTATGTGCTCTGACTTGGCCATCCCCGTTACAAGGGGATTTGAGGCCATTGTATATTTATGTACTACCTTTATCTGTTTTCCTGATGTACGTACAGACTGGAAGAATATGTAATTAAGCCTTAGCGATTGAAATATGTTAGAAATAAATAAATATCACGTTGTTAAGAAATATATTAATAGTAGTTAAGTTGCTCGTACCATAACTCGTTTTTACATGAAAAACTCGAGACTTTGCGTTTTGTTTTGTTTTTTCTTTTTTTTTCCCCACACAATAAGTCCCATTTGGGGGGTGGATATGAGTCCCCCCAAAATTTAGCATTCTACCACTGCGGCAGCTGTAGCACTGATACGGTTCATAATTTTGCATATACAGGCTGTATATTTATAATATTTAGTAATTTCAGATATATTTACTTTTTTTAGCAGTGCTTTCCTTGAAGAAGCTGAGATATTAGTAAAAGAAAGAATAAATAGTTAAATAATAAATTTTAAGGTTGATGAAAATTAATACTGTATTACCACTTATATTTAGAAGTTGTGGGAAAACAGTACTTTATTACAATATAGTGTACACTTTGAGGTTGATGACAAAAATTATTATATTACCATATATTATAAATGTTGAGAAGAAAATAGAACACTGTATTATAACGTATTAAATATTTGAGGTTGTGGAAACAATCACTGTACTACCATATATTATAAATTCTGAGGTTGAGAAAAAAGAATGCTGTATTAAATTTTTATAAATTTTGAGGTTGAGGGAAAAGAATACTGCATTACCATATTTTATAAAGTCTGAGGAAAAAAGAGTACTCTTATTACAATATAATATAAATTATTAGGTTGAGGAAAAAGAATACTACAGTATATTATCTTATACGTGCATTATAAATTCTAAGGTTGAGGAAGAAGAATTCTTTATAACAGTATATTATGAATTTTAAGGTTTAGGAAATAAATTCCTTATTCCTTATGTGTTATAAGAAGCTACATAAAGTGATAGGGGAGTATAAAACTGGCAATCTATTTCACTCCTAAGTTCCTTGCCACAAAACAGATGTGAGGATGTAGATTGGCATCTCTTCTGCCTCAGTGCTGTTGTTCGCTTTAATCTCCAGTCAAATGGGAGTGACCATAGAAGGGTTGACGCTGAGGAATTAAGGCAGGCTCCCCTTTTTAATGCCCAACCATGTTTGCAAACTTGGGTTGTCACTCTCTGAATCAACGTCTATTCACTTTGTTACAGCGGTTCCCATGCACTGTACAGTGTTTCTGTTAGTTTTACATAATGTAATTTTTCATTACAAAATTCCTCATAATTTAGTTTTCTGTTACATAATTCCTCATAATGTTATTTTCTGTTACAAAATTCAACATACTGTAATGTAATTTTCTGTTACAAAATTCAACATAATATAGCTTTCTGTTACAAAATTCTTCATAATGTAATTTTCTTTTAAAAAATTCCTCAGAGTTTGCGATGGCACCAACGGAAAGACACCATAAAAAGAAGAATACAACATTACGTGAGAAGACGAAGGACCTCTTCCGAAAATATATCAACAAAGATATGTTTCTGGATCTAATATTCAACCCCAAGTATTTTGGGATCTCAGCGGTCATCTTTATATTGGCAGAAATTGTAGTTAATATGTTCATTATTCAAAAAGTTAAATGTGAGTAAATTAATTTTTATAATTCTTTTCATAGACAATGGAAGAAACCAATTGTTTCATATTGATCTTTATTTATATATAAGATTCTTACTAACAATCTTTTATGAAAAGCCTCTAATGCATTAGATATCATAATCAGTCATGCATAGATGTACTGTCTGATTTCTTCTTAGATTCATTTCTCCTTCCATTTTTTCTCCATAAATTATTGGCAGAGGAAGGGAATATGAGCATTATTTGTTAATTTCCTGTTCCCTCATTTTGTATACTATGGTTGAAGCTTCCCTGTTAACTCAGTGGAATAATTTGTCTTGTATGAAAAAAAAAATATATACTTTATTCCCAGCCTCCCATGTCTTTTGTCACCCCCATTTGAATGGGGATTAATGGTAATATCTATAACTACAAATAACAACAATATTTATTTGTGATTTGCTTCAAAAACTATCCTGAAAGAATTTAACTTCCCTGCACTCAACCCTTCTCAGGGTAATATTATTTATATTGGTTTGTAGCAGGGGTGGCCGAGACAAAGCACACACACATTCAGCAGAAGGTAATGCACCTCGATAACTTCTCTGATAACCCTCTATCCCTAAGGAGTTTGGAGGTGATTGAGGTATATTAGCTTCTAATGAATGTGCATACTTTGACTCGATGACTCCTCTTACAAAGCTACCATTCTATGTATATGTATTTTATTATTTATAATTATTTATAACGTTCCAGATACTGAAATTGACTGGATTGCTTATATGCAGGAAGTTGAAGGAGTAGTTAATGGTACTTGGGATTACACAAAATTGAAAGGTGATACAGGACCCCTTGTATATCCTGCAGGTAATATCATTCTATCTTTTGTGTTACACATTTTCATTTTAGCAGTTATTTGTCGGAAAATTAATACATCCAATTTAGCAATTTTTTTTAGACATTATGCTTGGATTTTAAATTTAAATTACAGAAATCTCTCAAAAATAGTTTCCTGGAATTTTATAGTTGCATTATTTTTCATTGTATGGTAGAGTAATTGTTAGAACATTTACTTGCAAAGTGATAGATCCCTGTTCAAGACCACCGCAGGTCGTTAGAAAGGCTTTCCAGTCTTATTTCTTTTGTTCCAACTAGTCTGTGTCCACTCTCATAATGAGGTTAAATAGTGACACAAATTGGCAAGCAACTTTTCATCATCTTAATTAATTGAAATGATAAATTCAGGCTTTATGAAATATTTGCTGGCTTTTCAGTCATTGCTTAATTATTGAAATAGTTCTCTATTCAGAAATCACTGAAGTGCTGAAAAGGAATTAAATATGAATTGAGGAGAGAAGTCAGTTGAAAATCAGGTCTCATATTTACATATCATATGTTCATAAAATACTGTACTGTTCTAGTTTGTGTATTATGGATTTCCTCCCGAGGGTGAGGCAAGAATACCCCTTCCTTGTTCCCTTGGGTGTCTTAAAATTTGACTTCATGGGGTGTAGCGAGAGGACTGGAAATCCCATCCTTTGTACAATATTTCCTCCCACAAAGGGTCAAGTTTTTTCCTTTGACTCTGGCTCTTGTATATAGAGATAGATATTGTTGCTTTGTAAGGGAAACTTTGATTCACTAGTTTAGGCACTTGAACTATCTGTTTTTTCATGAAATACGTATTATAATTAATGAAATCTCTCTTTTTGCAATAATCTGATAATATATGACTGACAGATATATTTTGAGATGTCCTGCACTGTTAGTGGTTTACATAAAAAAGTACAGATTATAATACCTTCCCATGTGTAGTATATTTAATTTCTTTTGTCATGCATTTCAGCAGTATTATTGATCACCATTTAAATTTAGGTGGACATAAGCAGGTTGGAGCTGGAGAATTAAAGCTGAATACCCTTCCTAACACCTTGCAGTGTGCTTGATATCGGATTTGTCACGTACTATAAACACTGCACTACCGCGGCCCCCTAGTATTATGCCAATTATTTATGGGAAAAAAAGAAAAAAGTCTGACATAAAAGATCAGTCAAAATTTATGGTCTTAATCTTTGGATTTTCTCAGTAGTATTGTTTTCTTTCCTTCCAGGTTTTGTGTACTTATTCACAATACTATATTTCATCACCGGAAGAGGGAGCAATATACGTTTAGCGCAATATATTTTTGCTGCTTTTTATATTATAACACTTATCCTGGTCTTCAGGATATTTAAGAAGAGCAGGAAAGTATGTTGTTTGGCTTTTACCTCCCATTTTTAGCTGTATAATATGTTGAGTTTATTCTAATTTGAGTTGAGAATAAAATCATTTCTAAGAATTATTAAGAGGAGTGACTGAGGTATAATTCTTCTCATGAATATATGTGCTCTAACTCGGCCACCCTCTTATAAGGGGGATTGTGGCCATGGTATATGTATGTATTTATTTTTTAGCCACTAAAAAGTATTTTGAGCCTTGGATCTTTATTTTACATGAGAACATAAAGAGTATTCAAAAATGTGATTGTTTTGCTGTGTTGAGGGTTTATTGTATCAGCTTGTAAACTTTTTTTTGTTTTGAGTTTTCTCATTTCTTCTGCAAAGTTGTTAATGGTTCCATTTTATTAATCAGACTTGATGATAAAAAAATTTAAATTTTAGTGATATAATGCCAGTATTGTCAGATTGGGTTGTGCCAAATGCTATTTTCACTTTTTCCTTTTCATCACCAATTTGCACTTCCTGCTGGAGCCATCTGGTTTATAGTATTTAGCTTTTTTCAAATGGGCTTTTAGTGGTAATAATAATAATAATGACCATTATGATAATACTTTACTCGTGTATAGCCAAAGTTTTACAAATCAAGATAACTAGTACCCACATTTTCTTTGTTCTTAAGACAGATAATATATTTCAACTCAGGTTTTGCCAGTCATGAATACCTCAGTGATTTCCTTTTTTTATGACACAAAAGTGAATAAGAGTTATTGTTGTTCCCCAAGCTACTTGGCCAAACAGCTCTGATTCCCTAAGCAAGCCCACTGCTGATCCTGGGCTCTACCACAGAGCTCTGAGGGAATGTATGTTGTGTTGTTGGCTAATGTGGTTGAAAGCAGTACAGTCTTTCATAATGTGTTTGGTTGTTATTGTTCTAGTTTTGTTTATATAATCAACACTTAATTTTATTCCACCAGCTCCCACCTTACATATTGGTGTTTGTGTGCTGCACTTCATATCGCGTTCACTCTATCTTCGTTTTAAGACTCTTCAATGACCCGGTGGCCATGATGTTACTCTATGCGGCAGTTAATCTCTTCATTGATGGATATTGGTCCATTGGCAGCCTTATTTATAGGTAATATTTTAATTTTCTTTTCCAGGAAGCTTCTTGTTTTAATTTTTAAATGCTTACATCATGTTGTTAATATATAGCAACACATTAAATGTTATGTGAATGATGTAAAGTTTATATTACTGTAGTTTCTACTAATGTTCCATGCTCAGTAGATTATAATTATGACATGATTGATAATAAATACTTAGTATGCAACAAAATTACATATATCATACTAGTATTTAGATTATAAGATGGTAATTATACTCGTTACACAAAAAAGATATCTGATATAGTATAAGTGACGAGGGTACCTGTGGGTGACGCAGGCAGGGTAGTGGGAGAATTTGGCAGCCCTCTATCCCCAGGGAGCTAGAAGGAGTCATGGAGGTATATTAGCATCTGATTAATTAAGTTAGATTAATTGACATGCCTTGTAAATATTAAGAACCTCAGAGCACCTTGAGGTTATTCTTCTTTACGAGATCCAAAGTTAATTTAAGGAAGTAAACCTCATGTATGAGCAGATTGGTGGAAACCTCTTGTTCAAAGGATTTACTGTACTGTACATTTTTATATGGTCTCTAATCCTGTTGTGGTCGGTGTATTTAGAAATGTGGAGTAAAAGTCGACTAAATGGGGCATAGCGAGGGGCTGGGAATCCCTTCCTTTGTAGTTTCAACCAGTAAAGAGACTAAGTTTTTTGCGACTTAAATAAAGGCCTCATAAACAGGTCTTAGAGTACCTGAAGTGACTCTGTTATGTAAAAACTTACACAAATATTATTATATAAAATGTGCTAATTTACTTGAGATTAAGGTAAAAAACACATGAAATGGAAATGAAGAACCTTTAACGATTTTACCCCTTTATAAAGGGATCATGGCTTTTTCATACAGAATGATAATAAGCAACAATTATAAGTGTGAAGAAGCAAAAAAGTTGGAAGAGTGAAGAATATGAAGAAGAGTTGGATTGCAAAGTACACAGAAATAGTAAAGTATGACTTCTGAGTGTGATGGAAGAGGTTAGGGGAAAGATGATATGAGGGAGCTAAGAGATATCGTGGCAGATATTAATTTTGTTGAATTGTAGCTGAGATTTGGAATCGAACCTGGGACTTCTAGAACAGGAGCCCACATCTTAGAGGCACTAAGCTGTGAAGTCCAGTAAAACATAGGGTACTCTTATGAACTCGAAACAAGAAAGAATGTAGCTATAGTATGTCATTGATGTTATTTGCCATTTTATGTGTCACTATCCACCCCCGTTTGTATTGGGATGGACACAGAACTGCATTTAATATTTTGTTTTATAATATGATCATTCTCATTTCAGTATTGCCGTGTCTATAAAAATGAATATCCTACTGTTTGCTCCTGCACTTTTGATGGCTTATTTACATTGCCTTGGGCTTAAGAGGACTGTCCTACAACTCTTTATATGTGCATCTGTTCAGGTATTGTTTTTAATCTATATCTGTTGTGTTCTCTTCATAAGATATGATACCAAGTGATTTGAAGTACTATTGAGTGGTCAAAATATTGCGTAATAAGTACGCCTTTTTATGTCACACTTAGTCCTCTTTTGCATGGGTGTGGACACTGACATATTGGATCTAGATATTAAAGGCTGAATGCCCTTCCAAACACCCTGTGGTGTTATCAAACCCAGAGTAGTTGCTCTCCGACTTGCTCTTTACCAATTGGTTATTGCAATGCTCGGTCATAATAATTGATAATATAAGTTGCTATTGTGTGGCTCTTGAATAGAAGCTTTGGCTGTAGAGTTAATTATGTACTTAAGCATTGAGTGATCATCAAGTTAATATACATTACCTTCTTATTGAGTGCACATGTCTTCTTAAGTTTAAGCAGTGCATAAAAAAATAGTTTGAAGCTGGTTTATAGTAATAATAAAAAAATGACCATCACCAGTGGTTAGAGCACTCAACTCAGGAAATGTCAAACTTGAGTTCACACCCACCATGGGATGCTATAAAGGGCAGCCTGCCTTCATTCTCCAGCTCCAACCTGTCAAGTGTCCTTAGCCATAATGGGGATTGATAATGAAACATAATATGGCAAATAACATAAATACAGAATGGTAATGCTAAATTACATGAAAAACTCCAAAATAAATACATGTATGTATTTTTGTGCTTTTATTGACAGCTGCTGTTTGGTCTCCCATTTCTTTTGAATAACCCTGTTGGGTATATAAAACAATCTTTTGATATTGGAAGAGTATTTCTCTTCAAGTGGACAGTGAACTGGCGATTTCTTCCTGAGGAGATATTTGTGAATAGCTGGTTTCACATTGGGCTCCTACTTCTTCACGTTTTATTACTTGCCTGTTTTGCTTACACACATTGGGACAGGTAGGTTTATATAGATACTCTCGGTTGTTAAATTTTTAATAATTACTATTCCTTATCTTCCCCCTAAGGAGGGGAAATATACCTCCTCTGTTAGCCTGCGTGTTGTAAAAGTTGACCAAATGGGGTAGAGAAAAGGGACTGGGAATCCCATTCTTTGTATTTTCCTCCCACAGAATCAAGTTTTTTACTTTAACTCAGTCACCTCCCTCATAGAGGAGGGGATTATGGTTTTTGTACATAGACAAATTTTTAATCTCCATTTATTAATAGATTTCAAAATAATTAAGAAAAAACTTACGTTATATAAATAAATAAGAGAGTATGAGTGAATTAAGTAATTAAGCTCATATTTGTTTGGGTATACAATTATATCTTTCTTATAATTTTTTTTTCATAGATTTCCCTGATGTGCAGTATAGCAAGGTTACCAAATCTAAAAGAAAAAAAATTCTGGTATTTTTATAACTTTTGCTAATGCTTATCTTCTCACAATTATATTTCTGTGATGTAAAAAATAAACAGGACTGGCTCATATCTGAGCATATACTGTGCTGTTCCTTTATACGTGGATCATTTTGATGAACAAAATATTAAACTGTTTGCTACGCGAACTGCTGAATTAATAATAACTGAGGATAATGCTGTTACAGAGACAACAGGTTCTTGCCATGAATTTGTATGTAAGACAAGAGCAGAGGTGTGTGTTCTTCAGTCCTAGTTATTTGTTTGACCGGGATAGATGGATGCTCCCCATTGTATACTGTCATCGTCCAATTCCCCCCCCTATTTATTGCCACTGCTACACTGATTTTCCCTCACTTCATACTGATTTTTAATGAGAAAATAGATATTGATCCAGGAAGTTGACACTTCGTCAACCAAGCCTCTTGTTCGATATATTTATATATTTTAAAACAGAATTCTTAGTCTACACTTCTTATTGCTCCTAACGATTTTCACCCTCATCCACTGAAATAGATGAGATGGTTCTATCTCTAGATAAAAAGCACATCATTACTCTTTAGTGAATCATGTATGGTATTCGAATTGGAAGTAAGTTATCTATATCTTTCCATATACAAAGGTTATAATCCCACTTTTGAGAGGGATAGCTCAGTCAAAGCAAAACACTTGACTCTTTGTGAGAAGAATTTACAAAGGAGGGTATTCCCAGTCCCTTCACCCCTCACAATTTAGTCGACGTTTACAACACGCAAGGGAACATGGAGGAGGTATTCTTTCCCCTTCTCGTGGGAAATAAAGAACACTTCCTTCTTATTCCTTGCTTGTTGCAAAGTAACAGGTAAGTGAGAAAGCAGGATATGATTAAATCCTACACAATTATTTTGTCTTGTTACAGTTAGGATCACCTCGATACTATCTCTTTTTTACTTTTTTATATTTTTGTATATGTCACTATTAGTCCCCAATAGGGGGTGGATGCAGACAGATTGAAGCTGGGGTATTAATGCTAAATGCCCTTCCAATCAGCCCACCATGGGCTCAAACGCGGGTTCGTCACCTCCAAAGTCCAGCATTTTACCGCTACGCTATGGCAGTCCCCACAGATTCTGCAGAAATTTACTAGCATACATAGAGAAAAATTCATATGTTAATCATAAATATTGTATTTAGTATGGTATGTAGTTTTTTATTGGTTAAATTCTTCATGCAGTAAGTATATAAACACTTCATACACATGAATTCCTAACTTTTCAGGTACTGTACTCTACGTTACTTCCATACATATTCACACAAGCATGTCTTTACTTGTTAATTTTTATTTTACCCCTGAGGGGGGTAAGACTACCTCATCATTGTACCCCTTTGTCCCTGTGTGTTGTAAAAGTCAATATATATATATATATATATATATATATATATATATATATATATATATATATATATATATATATATATATATATATATATATATATATATAATATATATAATATATATAATATATATATATATATATATATATATATATAATATATATATATATATATATATATATATATATATATATATATATATATATATATATATATATATATATATATATATATATATATATATATATATATATATATAAAGCAAACAAGCATGTCTTTATTCATTAATTTTTGTTTGCTTTCTTATAGGTACTTGGCAAATTATGCTACTCTCTCAGGGCTTGGCTTGGAGAATGACATGGCTTGTCAGTTGTTTGTTCTGCCTCTTTTTATGAGTAACCTTATTGGAATAGCTGCAAGCAGATCTCTGCACTATCAGTTTTATATATGGTACTTCCATTCACTACCTTACTTGCTCTGGTGTACGCAGTACTCGGTTGTTTTCAGGTTAGTTGTTTGTTATGGCATTCTTTGTTTGTATGTTTTGCAGTAATAACACATATTATTATGAAGGGGATTTTTTTTTTCTTTCAAACTTCTGGTTATAGACACATTGGCAATCTTTTGTAATATTCTCTTCCACACTGCTATATTGTTTTTATGAGATTAAGTGCTTATTCTACTGATTTAAGTTATTTTTATATGGACATCTTATAAACAAACAAGCAAACAAACATTTATTTCCATTCTGACAATGGCTATTCTTTTACAAAACTAAGAGTACACTTATAAGTAGACATGTAATTGAACTAATAAATACGTGGGTAATGTGTAAACTTACAGTCAACAGAAATACTGTATATCTTTCCTAGAAAATTAAGATTACCTTGAGTTAACAGATGTGTATAAAAATTATAAAAATAATGATCATAATGAAAATGGTAACAATAATGTTAATAACAAAGTAGTAATAATAAGACTCAATACAAGCTAATCATTATCGACATCATATTGTACTCCTTACAATGATAATAATTAGTTCTTAACTTAAGAGATCAAAGTAGGCGATATCAATTTACATATAGAATTGTTAGTGTTAGAGAAAATTGCATAAAATCATTAAGTTTAATTAGTGTGTGAGCAGTAACTATATTTCCAAAAGAAAACTATATAATTTGCCTTTGAAAGCTGTGAAGGAGAATTAATATTTATAAATTAAGTAACTTAGCAAATATACTTTGTTTGTATCATGTGTTACATTTTATTAGTCTTATATTATTGTCATCTCTTCTGGGGCTGCAATAGCTCACTGGCATAGTGCGTGAGTCAGGAAGCTTGTAACGCAGGTTCTATCTCATCTTGGGGTATTAGGAAGGGCTTCCAGCTTTAATCCATCTCCAATATGTCTGTGTCCAACCCCATTCGAATGGGGACTAATTGTGATGCAAAATGTGCATTGTTATTGTAATATCTTCATCTCAAAATTTTTCAGGTTGTTGATTTTGGGGCTAATTGAACTGTGTTGGAATACATATCCTTCTACTTGGTGGAGTTCTGCCCTCTTACATATATGCCATCTCGCAATACTTGCTGGACTGTTCCACAACAGACCCACAGATAAGCGGACTGAACGATTACGGAAAGCCCTCGAGAAAGAACAGTGAAAAGGTCTGTTAAATAGTTAATGTAAAAATGATAAAATTTACATTTTTGAAACTTGCACCTGATGATAATTACTAGTCTCAAACAGATTATTTTTGGTGCCAGAGAAATGGGACCATTTATTGTTTATGAAATTTTATGAATGATAGAGACTTTTTTTTTTAGGAAAACTATCTCTATCTATTTAGCCTATATACGAGAGCCATACTTCTTCTTTAAAGGGGGTAATTCTAAGCAAGAGGTTGACTCTTTGTGGCAGCAAAATAAAAAGTTGGGTAGTCCCACTCCACTCTTTTCTCTCCATTTAGCTGACTTACAGCTGTCATGGGAACATGGAGGAGGCACCCTTGGCCCTTCCACAAAGGACTATAAGTTTATTGCTATGTGTGACATTCATACGTAAGTTAAAAGCATATGAAATAATTATTTGCATATGACATATTTATCCTTTGTATAATCATACAAAAGATAGATATGACACCCTGTGAGTGATCCAAGCAGGGTGGTGGTGAGGGAAATTGTGGTAGCCCTTTATCCCCAAGGAGCTAAGAGGAATGGTCGAGGTATATTAGCCTCTGGCGTATGTGTGTGCTTTGTTTCGGCCATTGTATATGTATGTATTTATCCTTTGTAAATTGAAACTGGAAAGTTTTATATGAGCTGTATATGTATGTAGATATATTCTAACTTGTGTGCATGTTTTTGATAAGATATTCCAAGTACAGGCATATTAGGTGCTGTGTATTTATAAAAATTGGGTACCCCACAGCAGTGCATGGGTAGATCGCTTAACTGGAGAAGTGACAGATTTTTGCTCGAACCCACTGTGGGATGTTGGAAAGGCATCCAACCTTAATTTCCCTGATTTGACCAGTTTTGTGTCACCCCATTCAAAAAGAGATTGATAGATGAAGAGTTATATTGTTTATTCCTGATTATTTGCCTCTCAGCATACAAGAAAAAAAAAAATTGTGATTGGATGTCTACACACCATGGGCCCAAATTTTGTGATTTTATAATACAATATTTATTACTTTTAATAGACTCTGTATTGTGGTGTTAATAGTATTTTTTATTATAAAATTTTATAGATAGAAAAATCGATAAACAAATAAAATACAAAACAACAGAATACAAATAAGAATAAAATATTGTATATGCATATACATAATCTCTCTGGATTTTACACTTATATCATTCTCTCTGAGGGTAGTTGAACCATATTTGTTATTAATAATGTTTTATTGAAATTATGTATCGCGTTACCTTATATTGTGTGATGTTCGCCGTTTTACATGCCACTATTACTCTCCATTCAAATGGGGTGGACACACAGGTTTAAGCAAGGAAATCCAGGTTGGATGCCCTTCTTTTTGCCATATAATGTGCTCGAACACTGGTGGCACTACCTGAGTCAAGTGTTCTAATCTTTTCGCCAACGTGTATTTGTATCCATGTGTGACTGTACATATCAATTAGACTTAGAATGTTGAGCATCCCCCAAAGTCGTGTTTGAGAGTATTTAATTGTCAAGATGGAAAAAATTAATGGATATTGGTATATATCAGTTACCAATGAAGAATAGTGGAATTTTAGATATGAAGTTGCTCATATTATTGCATCATGACAACATGAACATGATTTATGAAGAGAAATACAGTATGTGTTCAGTACGTTGTAAACTGTTGCCGTCAGTGCCTTTAGTCTCCTCACTGCCCACTGCATACCTAATGCATATTGCAAAACAACAAGGTAAAACAAAATATTTGTTTGGGGATAACTTACTTTGTATTTTTACGTTTGCTTTAGTATTTATATGTCACAATTAATTATTGTCATCTCTGATCATATTTATTTGTATTTCTGTGTATTTTTCAATCCTATTTTTGTTTTAGGTCTTTTATTTGTTCTTGAAACCGGGTGAAAGTGAGGGTTGTTTATGACCTTGTTAATACTCCAGTATCCTATATTGTAATATGGGTTTGATATTCTGCAATACCAATTATATCATGATGCTATAATACTTTTTTACTGAGTATAAGTAGTAGGTAAAAGTTAATTGGGGCACATTAAATATCTTTGGATATATAGAATTGTAATTTAATTTTGGAAATAAACTTGGGTTTTTGAGTGTCTTGAGAGAATAACATTGATTTTGAGTGTCTTAATAAAAGAGTGATGCGATTATGCTGTATTCAATAGTCCTCGATGGTCTTACTCTGTGTTCATTATACGTTTTGGATGCATATTGAAGATGTTACCATTTCTGAACACTAAGGGGGATTATATAAACAGGTACATTAATCTAAAATTAAAGTTTAATTTGCATTCTTTTCCAGAATTCTAATAGAAAAAAGACACTATTTTCAATGTTCGGAGGTTTCCTGACTAAACCATGAATATACTTGAAGTAAAATTATTACATTTTATTACAGCAAAGTGTGTCACTCAGCGTCTGCAGTCTTTGCTTCATGAAATATTAAGTCCTACAGAAAACTGTACCTCTGTTACATAATATTCTCCTTTACAATATTCAGGAAGTGCCTTTTTCATAGATAGTGTCATCAGCACCAGCAAAGCTTTCAGTATTTACTATGGTGGACTTAGAGTGGCAATATTTTTGGTGTAGGTTCAACCTCTGGAGGTGCAACTCAGAAGAGGAGCGGGAAATGAGGCCTAACTACCACAGCTAATCCCTGCCCCTCACATTACATTGCACGAGAACATGGGAGAGGCTTCTGTCCCCTGGGCGATTACCACATCTTTCAACACTACACACATAATAAAATTCTTTCTCCACCGGAAAAATTAATCTCCTCCATTGGCCACTTCTCAAAAACTCCTTCTAGCTGAAGACTTTGAGAGCAGCCCAAGAAACACATTATGGAAGACTGCACTGCACACAATATCAGTGGGAAAGCCGAGGATCAGCAGTGGCCTTCTTTAGAGATTCGGGGCTGTTCAGCTAGGCATCTTAGGGAGCAATAACAAAAACAGTAACAATGGCTAAGGTAAGGACTGAACACTTACAATTAAATATCTGTCTCTTTCACCTTCATAAATGAGGTCGTGTTTGAAGTCATTCCTTCACCACATGATTGTAGATACCTCTTGCCAGTGTGTTTTAAAGAAGATGTAATTGAAATCGAGGTAATAATTTTTCAATACTTATGACTAACGTATACTTCTGGTGTGTTAAAGATCTGGCTACCACCCCAATGATGTCCTGCCAGATATGTATGTCGCTCTTAAATAGTTACGGAGTTGTAACGAATTTGAAATAGTGCAGAATTTTTTACCAAGACTATATTTGCTTATTTCTGTCGTCTGGATATTGGATAGCTTGCTGTTGTGCTGAGAGAGAGAGAAAATATATTACTAAGTAAATGTTTTTGAGGGTAAGATGTGTCAAATTACAGAATTTTCAATATTTTTTAAGTTTTTATGTAGACATCAATGTAGAATAGTTTTTATAACTCTTTGGTGTAAACTAAAAAGCCAAAGTCACATTTCTCCTCTTACTGTCCTTATGTACATAAATTTTACTATTGTCTTCTGCCATGCTGTTTCCTCAGCTGCATAAATCGGATTAAAATGAAGTTAATTTTTGGGATCATAAGTGCTGCCAATTTTTGAAGTATGCAAGTTTACTGCTCATTTCCCTTTTATTTCTTTGTTATACTGTATATCATTATTAATTCGAATAGGAGTAGACACCGACAGCTTAGAGCTGGGAAATTTAAGGATTGATCCTTCCTTATGCCCATTAGTGGGCTCTAACACGGATTTGTCTCTTCCCAAGTAGAGTGCTATAACCAATTCACTACCATAGCCAACCACATTTTATGTATGATTATCAGTTCAGAGCCATACTGTGCATCTTTATCCTGATTACTTTAGTATGTACATTTTGATTAACTACTGGGTAAAGATATGCATTAGCTTGAGAAAAAAGCTAATTATATACAGTAATATGGTTTTGTTTTATAGAAGTACCTGTACTCATATCTCGCCTTCAAAACAAATTTCCCTCTAGCTAGCATTTATTACTTATCATATCTTAACTTTTAAACACATATTCAGAGATGAGATTACTTATCAAGCCTGTTATTCGCTTCTCCATCAAAATATATTGATAATCTGGAAGTTCACTACAGATATTTCCTCTTAAAATGAATTGCTATTCATGACTAAACGTAAACTTATAACTTGTATTATAATTTGAATTTGTTCATACCTTATAGTTTTTCTAAAGTTTATTCTATGTAGTCAAATTTACTGAGTATTGAAAGTTATTATAATAGATAGCAGTAGTTATAGAGTTTAAGAAGACAAAATGAGACAATATGCGAAATTCTTATTTTAATACCTAATATCATAGATATATAAAATATGATTAAACAGGTGAAATAACTGGGGCTTTGTAGTGTTTAAATATTTAAAATCAGTTTGAATTTATAACAGATTTTTAAATACCTCTAGTATACATTGCATAATATATGAGTGATTTGCTCATGATTGACTTTAATGCGTTCTAAACCATCGTTAAATAAGTTTAGAATTGGGGACACCACAGTTTCATTATTTAAAGAATTCTCAGTAGCATGGTTGAGGTCATCATATATTTGTAAAGTTTATTCCAAATGTATATTTAGGTGTTCAAAGGATTTTTATTAATACAAAAATAAGAAGAACTTAATTCACACAAATATTTATTGTTTTCCATAATCTACATTCAAGTTAGTCTTAATATCAGCTGTTCCTCGCTTTTCTTGAAATTAAAAGTACTATGGAAATACAGTATTAATGAAAAAGAAAAATTTAATCCTTGCTTTATGTATCACTATAAGCCCCCAATATGAGAGAGGACACAAAGTGTGGCTTGGGACTTTAGACTGTATGCCCTTCCTTGTAACCCACGGTGGGCTCCTGAATCTAGCACAGACCACTCGGCCACCGTGGTCCCCCAGACCATGTGTTAGAATATTTTGGTTAAAATTGGTGAAATCGAAAAATTCCAGAAGTAAGTTAGAGAACTAGGACGATGAATTTTGGCTACATGATACTAAAATAAGTAGCAACAGTTATTGATGGAAATATCATGTAAATTTGCCATTTACCAAGTGGGGTAATTATTGTACATTGAGAAAACTTATTGAATTTTGAATTTAACTGAGAGCGAGGAACTATAGCCGGTGTTTGTTGAGGAAACCGGAAAGAAATATTGGCTAGGGTGGTAATTTAGAATTAATCGAGGGAATTGGTAAAGACGAACAATTTATACAGTATATCAAATAATATATAATATCTAACTCGATTTACCCAATTTCAATATGTGAATATACAGATATGTCAAGAGGACCTGGTTTGGAACAATCTAAGAATAAGCACTGAATGTAACTCGATCTCAAATAAAGTACCTGCATTCAACCTCAATCCCAAATCAGGCACTTTTCAAGGAATTGAATACAGTAATAATGTTTCATACTTAATTTATATTTCGGTTAAGCTAGTTTAGGTTACCCAACATATGCCTCAATCCCACATTAGGCACCTTCCTCTTACCTCAATCCCAGATTGAGCAAAAAAAATTAAGCCAGGTGCCCACATTTGAATTGATCCCATGGTTTTAAAGAAATGCTGATAAGTAACCAACTACAGCTGAAGGGTCTTGTGGACTTTAATAAGACTGTCCAGAACAGTTCGATGTTAAGTCTTCCTTCAGTTACGGCTCTCTTCCTATGCCTACATCAACACCGAATATTCTCGGATATTCGTTACATATGTCTTATTATATCTTCACATTTGACAAGTCACAATACTCCCCATCTCTTTCTCTTTATGTTTTCTTCGTGCCCAGGCTTGATGAGGGTAGATTATTTTTTTTTTTGCCTGTCCTGGTATCACAATCTTAAAAAAAAATAAAATGAAAATACTGTGAGGGTAAGTAATGCATTATGGATATACGGTACAGCTATTATTATTATTATTATTATTATTATTATTATTATTACTATTATTATTATTATTATTATTATTATTATTATTGGTGGTGGTGGTGGTGTTTGTGGAAGATAAATATTCTACTCCTGTATCATCTGCATGTAAGAGTTAACTAAAAGTTAGGGAATTGAAGGGCTTCGGTGGTATATTGCATTATGCTAATTATATATATATATATATATATATATATATATATATATATATATATATATATATATATATATATATATATATATATATATATATATATATATATATATATATATATATATATATATATATATCGTTCTGTCTTTGTCTTCTGCGTGCATTATATATAGTACAGTACTTTTGAGTGTTGTGAAGGGAAAGTGACTCATGTATAAATGATTGAATGACATCGCGAAGTATGAGTCACGAGGTACGAGACGTAGAGAGGAGACTCATCAGGTTGTTGCATGAGTCAGTTGAGTAGTCTGTTGTACGCTCAATACGTATGAGGCGCCTCACCCTCTCAAACACCTTCCACCAAGGTTTCCCCCTTAGCTTGTATTATTACTCTATTATGATTTTTTCTGCTTAATTTAGTGGTACATTCAACCTCTTAAAAATCGAAGAATGGGCAATGGAATAATGAATTATGTGTTATACTGTTTATAACATGCCCCGAAGTTGTCGAATGAATTGGAGATATTTCTGGTTGAGGCGAAAATTGTCCCATCCTATTGAAGTGGAAGGATTATAATATTTTTTCCTTGTCAGTTATTAGGTCAAGTTATTTTTGGCTCGTATATATTAAGCATGAATTAATAATCAAATGTTTGATTGGCTGTTACAGGCATTAGCTTATCTTTTACTAACCCCAATTTCCAGTTATGAAATGTGAAGTTTAATCTTGGAATATTATAATTTTTTTTTTCAATTATGATAATAAAAGTCAATGTTGGGCCTACAGTGGCCCCGTGCCACACCCAGGTGTCGACCGTCTGCTGGATTTCGTTCCGTTGCTTTCATTTTGCAAGATTATTTATCATTTTCATTATTAGGATGTCTTTGGAGTCGTTTTGACTTAATAGATGGCATGATTTATTATTATTATTTATTATTAGTATTATTATTATTATTATTATTATTATCATTATTATGTGTAAAAGATGGCAAATTACTATCAAGACACCGTAAAAAAAAAACTAGCTAGGGATTAGACATATATACAAACGATCATGACTGAAAGATTCTCTCTCTCTCTCTCTTGCTTAGAAATGGCTCAATTCAGATAGGAAGCAAATCACAGCTAATATTTGTACCGATATACATAAATGTAAAAGCTACAAAGAATCTAATATTTAGGCCAGCTGACCCTAAAGTCTCCTAGCTAATCTCCCATCAAATATAATCCCTTGTGACAACTGGCGCCCTTTAAATTCTCTAGGTTTGGGTAAAGTTACACTGAAATTATATCAGTATATTCGTCATAATCTTCTTGTCTTTAACACAGCTGAGAATGATGATGAAGTAGCAAAATCATCCTACTAACTTTATATATATATATATATATATATATATATATATATATATATATATAATATATATATATATATATATATATATATATATATATATATATATATATATATGATGTTGAAAGTATAAATTGTAGTGTATTAATTCATATATATATATATATATATATATATATATATATATATATATATATATATATATATATATATATATATATATATATATATATGATGTTGAAAGTATAAATTGTAGTGTATTAATTCATATATATATATATATATATATATATATATATATATATATATATATATATATATATATATATATATATATATATATATATATATATATATATATATATATATATATATATATATATTATATATGATGTTGAAAGTATAAATTGTAGTGTATTAATTCATATATATATATGAATATATATGAATATATATGAGAATTTTGATAGAATAAAGTAGCAAAATCAACCGACGAACCTCATATTTAATATGCAGGTGAGACTCTCAGTATAAATTTTATACATTATCTCAAGTGAAAGCATGTTTTTGCAAAAAAAAAAAAAAAAAAAAAAAAGCCTGAAGGGAAAGCTAGCCTTTGCCACTAGTAAAAACAAAATTGGAATGCGAATCTTCTTTAATTCATAATATTAGTGTACAAAACACTGTTTAATGTCGTGAATGTCACCAAAACACCATTAATTGTCACGAATTAATGGGATAATTTTGCTTCCTGCACTTGAACTTTTGACTCCTTGGGTTCATTTATATGGTTATTAAAAGTTATATCGTTATAAACTTTAGTTATGGAAGTAAAAATTTGATTTTAAGAATACCACGATAGATAAATGCAACTCTCATAAGATCTTCTATAGGCAATATCGTTATAACTAAGAAGATAATTACAACCTAACTTTGCGATATGTAATGTTATAATGAATATCCATCGAGTTACATGTTTATTGGGTAATTTAAGACCGCAGTAGCGCAGTAATGACGACCCGGCGATGGAGCTCACCTCCTGGCGTTAAAAAGGGCAACAAACAAACATGTCTGTGTATCTACACGTCAATATTTGCAGATGCAGGTAACATAACAAGTCATAGACTATTATAATTGCTTAAATAGGGAGTGTTTTATCAACTCAAGATTTCAAATAAAGTTAGTATGCGTGTCCCATTCATCTCCCCCCCCCCCTCCAAAAAAGAGCAAATAATTATAGTTCATTTTCTACCATCTGCTATACCATGGCCTGTAATAAAGTCACAGGGAAAAAAATCACAGGTTAGGTTTGGTTTGGTTAAATTTTCCTGTGACTTTATTCTATGACTTTTTTTTACTGGATTCTGCCATACAACCCCAGATACACTTGGAATCAAGTAAAGATAACGACTCCATTACGTTAAATAGCCCCGTAATTTACTAGTTTGTATAGGTTAGGCACTAACCTAACCTATTTTAACCTTCCAACCTAAAATAATTTTACTTAACAGTTTACGGTTTTGTTTTTTAATGTACTGGGAGTCATTATCTGTACTTGATCCACACTTGGCAACACACTGTAGTTTCATCCAGATGTCCGAATTTACGTGATAAATTGCAATGTTTACTTAAACTATCCTGAATTTACCGCAAATGGTATTCAAGCCTCATAAGCTTGAACTAAAAACAAATCGATGGAAGGTAGTAATATTTCAAGTATCAAATAAAAATAAATTCTGTTACTAGGCTGATGTTGAGGTACCCGAACCTGCATACTTCCTCCCACCCGGTGTCTCGCGAGAGAGGATTAACAAATACAACCTTTTATCTCCTCCTCCCCCCCTCCCCCCTTCCCAGTGAACCCCCAACCTGAAGGGATTTGCAGATGATGTCCCGTGTACTGCTATGGTAGGTAAATCGAAATAGTAAATTTGTTTAAATTGCATAACATTTTTCAAAGTGGAGTTTTATTATGTGCTGTTTCTTATCAGTGCTTAGTTTATTAGGGAGTTGCCTAGCAGCTGGAAAAGAGAGAGTATCCAGCAGCTGGAATATGTAGAGAGATAAATAGTATCCAGCAGCTGGAATATTTAGAGAGAGAAAGAGTATCCAGCAGCTGGAATATTTAGAGGCAGAGAGAGTACCCAACAGATGGAATATTTAGAGAAAGAGAGAGTACCCAGCAGATGGAATATTTAGAGAAAGAGAGAGTACCCAGCAGATGGAATATCTAGAGAGAGAGAGAGTCCACTTGATCGGTTTAGTGAAGTGGGGTCACTCCTTTCTTTCTTTGGATAGGATAGGACAGGTGGGGGAAAAATAGTGACGGCATCGAGTGAACTCTCTTAGCCCTATTCAGGGTGTCATCACTGGTGAGAGGGGGTAAAGGATGGGAAGGATTGGAGGGATAAGCACGAAATTTAAGGAAGTAAGAGATGAATAGAGAGGGGCAAACCCTCGTGCTAAGTTTTTGTTAGATATAATTATACTTGCCCACTATGACTTATAGTTTTAATGGGTCACTCCGCTAGAGCTACTATATATATATATATATATATATATATATATATATATATATATATATATATATATATATATATATATATATATATATATATATATGTATGTATCCCCCCTCGGGGTCCCTATGAGGTATGAGGCGAGGAAGAAGTGGGGCATGTTCTCACCGTTATTGAAATATTGACATGGCGGGGATTTTACATTTCCACTCGTGCAATAGGCATTTAATTCCTGACACAGTCCCATGCTTTCTGCGATTCTAAATTGTTAAAAAAGAATAGTGTGAATAAGAATTTTTTTTTTTTTAGATTAAATGTTAAGCGCCCTTATATCATTTCGAAAGGAGATCGGATACATTACAAAGTATTTTTTCTAGTTTAATTTAGCCCATATTCCAGAAAACATCTAATTATTTAAAAATTAATGCGAATATAAATAATTCTCTTTACCAATAGCCTACTAATACTTGTTACGTAACACGAATTTTGTTCCAAACTCCAAAAAGATTCATGTTTTAGCAAAATGTTAATCATCCAGTAGTTGGTTTAAGGGAGAGAGAATTTATATTTAAATATTTACATGAAAAATTACCCACAAATAAACATTTAGAAATGTTAGGAATTAAGAATAATGGAAATTGTGACTTTTGTGGTGAACCTGAATATACAATGCATATATTCTATTTTTGTATAAGAATAAAAAATATTTTTCATTGGTTTAAAAGTAAATTTAATTTGATGTGTTCAGTACAAGATAATAACTGGCTAAAATTATTAATGTTAGATATTAAAGGAAGAAGTAGAAGAGATGAGAACACTGCAGTTCTGCTTATTTGTAATTATCTATATTGTGTATGGACTAGTCGTACACAGAACTTGACTGAATGGGAAACTTTATGTTTAATTAAAGGTAAATTTAATTATTTGAAATGGTTCTTGAATATTTGTTATGCAAGTAATATACAGAATATATTAACTAAAGAATTTTCCAATGTAATTTTGTAATCATTTAACAATTGTAAATATTGTACATTTGACATTTAAAAAAGAAAAGAAAAAAAAAATAATTTTGTCAGTATGTAGACTAATAATCAGATTCATATTTAGACTAACTTACAGCCATCCTAGAGTGAGATATTTTCTAATAATTTTGTTAGTTCATCTACGACACTGATATGAATTTATAACTCATAAACTGCTGTCTGTAAGCTGCATAATTTACCTAAATTCACGATTTAAACTATGGTTATTATACTCTGTTGTAACATGAACGTTGCTCTGACCTCCTTTTTAAGGCAATCCGTGTATGAGGAATAAGCTTTTCATCACCGCTTGAGAAAGGGAATGCGTACCAAGAACTTTTCACCTGCAATATTTAGATAGATCTTGATACATATACCTTGGCTGTTTCCCCCTTTACTTGGGGGGTAGCCGACATCAAAAAAAGGAAAACAGTTTGGGGAGAAGTTATTCTCCCCTCTACTCCCCTTCTTCTTTGACGTCTCACAGGAGGTTGGCACAAGGGGGGGGATTCCTAGTCCCCCCGCCCCGTCCACTTTTAGTCGCCTTTTACGACACGCAGGGAATACGGTGAGGCTATTCTTTGATATTGTGCCCGCCCCACAGGGCACCAGATTAACAATATAGTACCATTATATACCTAACTTGTTTTCTACTATGAAAACCTGTGCTTCTTGTATTGTTCCAGGAAAACTGCTAAAGTAACAATTCAACAGGGAAAAAATAGGACATTGTTATAGTCTAAGCTTGTCCAGAAATGTTACGTCACACTGTCTGAGAAAGATAGTGACGCAGTAGTCAGGAAATCATTAATTTTAACATGTTACTACAATACTATTTGGATATTCAATGTTTAATGATTTCTAGTGGTATTCCTCTTTGATTATTATTGCCATTTATTACCACTCAATCACTATTTCGATTGAAGATGTCCTCATAAAATTATCATTGATAAATAATTATATTTTTCATTTGAATAATTGTTCTACTTAATTTTTTTTTCAGTCTCTCTGCAGTCCGTTTATATTTGAAAAAAAGAAAGACCGCCTTTCATAAACGAGATTGATGTCTGTAAAAAAAAAAAAAAGTTTACAGTTTATATTAATAACCACGTGTTCACGAATCCTTTGATTTGATATTATTCAGTGACATGCCTATGTTGCTACTTTATGTCCCTTTCATGACACCCCCCCCCTCAAAAAAAAAGCCTCAAACCATGACGTGTCTCTTTAGGGTTAGGCTCATGATGGGCGAGAGAGAGAGATGTGAGTTAATCTCATGGTTTGTATCATTTTCACGTTTCATGTTTAAACCATCATGTTGTTGGTCTCCCAACGCCTTCCTTCTATATATATATATATATATATATATATATATATATATATATATATATATATAATATATATATATATATATATATATATTATATATTTGGGTTGCTCTTACTCTTATTTTATGTGGATTTTTTATACTTATTTCTGTTTATAAACCTTCTTTCGTACTACATAAACTTTTGTCCTTTTTTTTATAATAGTTTTGTATAATTGTCTATATATATAGTTCTGAAAGTTGCCCTATGATAGCGTATCTAATTTCTTTATTTCTTTTATTCTCATAATCTATAGACTCCGACTCTCTCTCTCTCTCTCTCTCTCTCTCTCTCTCTCTCTCTCTCTCTCTCTCTCTCTCTCTCTCTCTCTCGAGAGAGAGAGAGAGAGAGAGAGAGAAAGATGGCAGCAAAAGTTAGATGGGAAGCTTGGAGCGAACAGTTTCAGTGCTGCTCTTTTTAAAGCTCACCTATCCATAAAGGGGGCCGAAATTGCAAGTCTAAAATCCCCTTTTAGCTAATTGTGCATATGCAGCTTGCAAATGTGATTATTTGAATTGGTAAGTAGTAGCAGTTTCTACTAGTTTTACTACCACTAATACTACTACTACTACTACTACTAATAATAATAATAATAATAATAATAATAATGGGTAAATTAGAAATCCCTTAAAACGAAAAGCGAAGTGTAAAAAGATATACAAGAAAAATGAAAAATTCAGTACTCCAGTGTATTATAAATTAACAGACTTAAACATACAAAAATAGACTTTCTACAGAGTTAGAATGCATACTCTTTCATATATATATATATATATATATATATATATATATATATATATATATATATATATATATATATATATATAATCGGAAACTAAGATATGTTAAAAGTCCTATTGTAATACTTGTAGAAGCCATTATTATTATTATTATTATTATTATTATTATTATTATTATTATTATTATTATTATTGGAAAAAGATCAAGCTTGCACTTGATATAGTTTAGAGAGAGAACTTTACAACAGGAGAGTACATGGTTATTCTGAAAATGCTCAAAGTAGAAAGCGGAAATTTGATATTATGCTATTAATCATCGACTGAGATAGATAGGTAGATAGATACAAGTAAAAACTAGTTCTTAAATATGGTAAGAACTTACTGAACTGTTCCTACTGTGGCCTAAACAGGAAACGAGTTTCATGGATCTGTAATTTACCTTAATTATATCAGGAAATTGTTTCACTGCTGCAGTCTGACGAGCTCGCTATTATTATTTTTATGTATACAGTATTTTCTTAAAATACAGGTAAGTGCAAAAGAGTCTACCTCTTTTCATTTTGTTCTTAAATTGCCTCACACCTCAAATAAAGTTAGAGCATTAGTGTGTTAATTGCGTGAGTGTAATAAACTCTCTCTCTCTCTCTCTCTCTCTCTCTCTCTCTCTCTCTCTCTCTCTCTCTCTCTCTCTCTCTCTCGCCTACATCTGTCCCTCCAAAGATGTTTAAAGGTCATGGTTTGAACAGCTGAGGAGAGAATCATCTCTAGGTTTTCTTTGGGATCTCTATTCATTCAAACGGAATGTCCTCTCTCTCTCTCTCTCTCTCTCTCTCTCTCTCTCTCTCTCTCTCTCTCTCTCTCTCTCTCTCTCTCTCTCTCTCTCTCTCTCTTATCATTACTAGCGACCACAAAGCTTATTCACATCCTTCTCTGTTCATTTTTTGTTTATTTGTATATTTATTCATTTATCGTTTTTTTCCATGTTTACCTCTTCATTTTTTCGTTTAGAGTCATTTTGTTTTCTTTAACCAGGACTTACCCTTCTTAGCAGCATCTGTTATTTCACCAGCACAATGCCTTTTTCAGCAGCGCTCTAAAGAGCACTTCTCTTTTCTCCTCCAATGGTTTTCTCCCCATCTTCCCTCCAATACCTCTTTTCACCACCTCTTACCCGATCATCCTTGATTTCTTCAAGGTTTCAATGTTGTACTTGTATCCAACCACTCTCGAGAAAAGGTCTCACGCCAATTTGTCAAGGTAATCGATTTATTTGTCAAGGTGATCGATTTATTTGTAATGGAAACGTAAATCACTAACAATCCTGGTGTGGGAATGGTCAACAAATAAATCGGTGATTAAAGACTTAGTTACTGTAATGTTTATTTTTATGCTAGTGTTTGGTATCATAGCGGTATTAGTAGTAGAAGTAGAAGTAGTAGTAGCAGCTCCACAAGAAAATTTATTTAGACTTCAAAAATAAGATTCTGGGAAATGAAATTTAGAATAAATTTGAATGTATTAGTAGTTGTGGTAGTAGTAGTAGAGTAATAATAGAAGTAGTAGTAGTAGGAACATGATGGTGTGGTTCCGTAAAGAAACCTTAGCTCTTGCTATTTATCAGCATACTCTTATTTTTTTCCTCTTCCTAATTTTTGTTCATACATTTATTTTTCGTTTTTATTTTCATTTTTTTCCGTTCCTATCTCCCATTTACCTGTCCTTCCCGGTGGTCCCCCAGAGGTTAAAAACGTGCACGCCATCAACTCAAATCAAATCAAATCAAAACATTTATTTCCATTTTGTACAATGGTTATTCAACATTAATAGTAACTTATAAGTAGACATGTAATTAAACTAATAAATAAGAGGGTTAGACATATAGTTAAATTAAATGTAGCTTTCATAGAAAATAATAATGCTGTAATAAAAATGTTAACAATAATGTTAATAATAAAGTAGTAAGTATGCCACTAGATACAGGATCGTTATTATCGGCATCATTTCCATATTTGTTTCCTTACAATGAGAATAATTAGTTCTTAATGAGCAGCAACTATTTGTCCAAAAGAAAACTATATAGTTTGCCTTTGAAAGCTGTGAAGGAGGATGCATTTTTAAGATGCTCTGGAATATTATTCCAGAGTGTTGGCCCTTTGATAGTGATCATCTTTGAACCTGCCTCTGTGTTTGTTCTGTGAATAAAGAGCTCACTGCTCTGTCTTGTGTTGGTTCCCCTTATATCCCTGACTGTTTTTAAATCAAATAGCCAGCTAGGATAATGATGGTCCAAAATTTTGAATACAAAAACATAAATAGCATAAGCGACCTTATTTTCTGCCCGCAGCCACCCAAGTTTATTGAGAGCTGGTGTGATGTGGTCATATTTTCTTATTCCTCCCAGGGCAACTCGAGCTGCAAAATTAATAAGCTTCTGTATTCTGTTTATCTGAGTCTTAGTGGTAGATCCCCAAACAGTTGTGCAGTAATTAATGTGACTTAGGGCTAGAGATTCAACAACAGTTATTCGAGTGGTAGTCTCAAAATTGTCTTTTATACGTGATAAGTACATTAATGTTCCTGTAACCTTTTTGCATACTTTATCTATGTGGGAATCAAACAACATGTGGTTATCAAAGTGAATTCCTAGGTTTTTTACTGTTTTGCTAGGTGTGATAATATTGTCGCAAAAATTAATTGTTGTGTTTTCTGGAATTTGTGCTATGTGGAACCTTGAACCAATAAATATGCACTGTGTTTTACTTTCGTTAATTAACAGCCCAATTTCTTGGAAATAGGTTTTAATTTTTGACAGAGTGTTTTCTGCTCTTAAAGTTAGCTCTGGGAGGTTATTAATGTCACCACTAAGGAGTAGTTGAGTGTCATCTGCATATTGTACGACTAGACAGTCAGAAATGAAAGAAGATAGATCATTTACGTAAATGGAGAAGAGGATAGGACCAAGTACTGATCCCTGTGGAACACCAAATGATACATCTTTTGGCACAGAGATAATGTTGCCAAGACGTATGGACTGTTTACGATTAGATAGATACTCGCTAAACCAGCTTGGATCAATATTTAAGTTAATACATTTACTTAAAAGAATTTCATGGTTTACACTGTCGAAGGCTTTTGATAAGTCTAATAAAATTAGTAAAGATATTTTTTTCATATCTATATTATTATATATACTATTCGTAACTTTAAGCAGTGCAGTTTCCGTCGAGAGTTTTGGTCTGAAACCATGTTGGCTAATCGTTAGTAGTCTATTTAATTCTAAATATGACATAAGTTGGCATGCAACCATTTTTTCTAATATTTTAGAGAAAATGGGTAGCAGGGAAATGGGACGATAGTTTGTCACATCTTCTCTGTCCCCCTTTTTATGCAGAGGTATTACATGTGATATTTTCCAAGAGTCAGGAAACTTTTTAGTAACAATGAACGTGTTCATAATAGTTAGAATATAGGATGCAATCATGGGTAGAGCCTCTTTGATGAACTGAAATGGTATACCATCTGAACCATAAGAGCCAGAGTTTCTTAGGCTCTTTATGGTAAGAATTAGGGTAGCACAATCTATAGGAGTTAGCTTGAAGTACTCTCTTGTGTTTTCATTGGAAGAATTGTCATTTAAGCAATTACTCATATTCACTGAGTTGATGTTTTCTTGGGTTTTTTCATATGTATTTTTGCCAACGTTAGCAAAATAGTTATTAAAGTTATCTGCTTTGTCTTTCAACTCCGTAATATTTTCATAACTTTCTGAGGTACTCTTCTCATTTGGTATCATGCTTCTTATCACTTTCCATGTTGCTGCTGTATCATGTCTAGAGTCATTAAATTGTTTTTTGTAAAAGTCTTTTTTACTTACACTGATGAGAGATCTGACACGTTTCTTTCTTCTTCGCTCTCCTATCTAAACTTTCCTCTTCCTCCTCATTTAATTGAAACTAACTAATATATGATAAAGGAGACTACTAACCCTGTTTAAGAACAAGTGAAGCTTTTCTTTTATTTGTAGATAAGACATGACCTCAGCTCCCAGATCATTCACCTACGGGCTCACCAATGGCCCGTCCACCCCCCGGGAGGATATCTACAACGAAGGAACGAGCAGTAGAAGATACACCAGCTACTACTGTTCCAGCTATTTCATGTTTAATATCCCCGTAAGTCTCAGTTTGGATATTGTATGTAGAACTACAGTACCTTTATTGTTGACTAGCATATGGCATTATTTAAATTTCTTCTTCTTCTTCTTCTTCTTCTTCTTCTTCTTCTTCTTCTTGTAGCAACTGGCCAGACATGATACATCATATCGGTTTTTCTTATCAGTTAATAATATTCACGCCACCTCCTCCTGCATTAAATACTGAGCAAATTGTGTGTATTATTGTCATATATGAAATGTATACCCCTTGATATGGGTTCGTTTAGGTTAACTCGGGTTAACCTACGAATCACTCATCATGGGGGGGAGTATGATAATTACATGTAAACCACTTGTTCATTAGCGCATTATTATTAATTGTACAATTTAGTTTTATTTTTTTAACGTAGCTCAAAAGAAAAAAGACTGAAGAAGAAGAATGATAATAATAATAATAATAATAATAATGATAATAATAATAATAATAATTATTATTATTATTATTATTGTTATAATTGTTATTATTATTATTATTATTATTATTATTAATATTGTTATTATTATTATTAATATTGTTATTATTATTATTATTATTATTATTATTATTATTATTATTATTATTATTATCAATTTTATTATTATTAGATATTCATGCGTACGGCGTATATATATATATATATATATATATATATATATATATATATATATATATATATATATATATATATATATATATATATATATATATATATATATATATATATATATATATACGTAGTCGCCGTGGCTCAGTCGGTAGCGTCTCCGACTCTGAGGCGTCAGGTCGAGGGTTCGCGGCCCGTCACGGTCTGAGGTTAGCAAAGGCATGCACTCAGCGTAAGGATTACATCTGCCAAAACAAGTCCTTCGCAAGAAGGCAACATTCCTAGCCCTTGGTTGATAAGGGAGTCCGTGACGTAAAACCGGAAAAAAAAATATATATATATATATAATATATATATATATATATATATATATATTTATTATATTATATATAATATATATATATATATATATATATATATATATATATATATATATATATATATTTATTATATTATATAATATATATATATATATATATATATATATATATATATATATATATATATATATATATATATATATTTATTATATTATATAATATATATATATATATATATATATATATATATATATATATATATATATATATATATATTATCTTTTATCCTGTACACCCCATCGTGTCAAAAAATCAGCTTCGAGCCTTAGATGATTCACCATTTTACTCCCTACCCCCCTTTCATCACGTTCCCGCTCCCCCCGAATCCTCCTATCCCCTACCATTACATCATCTCCTTCCCCTCCTTGGTTTTAGAAGGGCGTTTACTCAGTTCTCTTCTAAAGCACTTTTAACAAGGAGACATATATTAAAATTCAAGGATTCCGTACTGCTAGTACTTATTATTGTACGCTACTTGAATTTAATATTGCGAATACGGAAATATACAATTTTTAAGTAATGAATATGAAAATGACTCAAGCATGTCATACAAAATACGCAAGGAGGGATTTGTCGAAAAGGTTATTATTATTACTATTATTATTATTATTATTATTATTATTATTATTATTATTATTATTATTAGCAATAGTTGTAGTAGCAGCAGCAGCAGCAATAGTAGTAGTAGCAGTAGTAGTAGTAGTAGTAGTAGTAGTAGTAGTAGTAATTTTTTTTGTTCTTTGATAGAATTTTGAACTCTAACACGCGAACAAAGCGGCCATATTGAGTATAAGCAAAACAATTTTTATTACTGGTAGGCATCGAAGCTGTTGACAGAGATATGTAATCTCAGTTATGAGAAAAGGCTGAAGGAGCAAGACTTAATATCAGTCATAGAATCTGAATTTCAGATCAAAACTTAACACGAGGGTCTGCCCCTCTCTTTTTTTCTCTTATTTATTTAATTTTCTTGCTTTTCCCTCCAATTCCCTTATATCCTTAATCCCCTCCCCCTTTTTTCCCCTCCTATCCTATCCCATCCTAAAAAAAAAAAAATCAGTCGAAGCTACAGTGAATAGGAGGGGAATATAGTAACAGGTTTTAAATACCTTCATGGCTGTGACAGATTTGAAGGCAGTAATTCTTTGACAGTTGCTAAACATTACAATCTATTTGGTTATGTATAAATAACATATTAATAGAATTTGCAATTAATTTTAAATATCATAGCAAGTAATTAATAATAAAATATAGAGTAATAATTGAAGAGTAATTGAAGAGTAATATTTGTAACAATATTTTCAATAGCCCTTGTTGAGTGCTATAAATTATATTTCACTTTTCAACAGTACTACTGCAGACAATTTGAAGCAGATATAGAATAACAATTTTCAGGTAAGAATAATAAGTAGGTACATATACATATGCATGCATTAATTAGATGAGCAATAGAAACACCACTGGGGCTTCATAGTCATACATATCAAGGAGAGAGAGAGAGAGAGAGAGAGAGAGAGAGAGAGAGAGAGAGAGAGAGAGAGAGAGAGAGAGAGAGAGAGAGAGTTTGTGGTATTCATTTCAGCAAAAGGAGTTTTCGTCCTTACCACAAATAAAGATGCATACATGTATACTCATACACATCATTGTCATCTGAGGGTAACACAGCAAAGGAAAGTGCATGTAATTAATCGCATATACGTACACATATAAACCTGAACATACATACACGATCAGGAGACGGGAAGATACGAGCTTTGGGCTCTTTCCCGTAAACACAATTAGGTAATCACATAAACACCGTGCCATATAATTCTTTGACATGGGCGATTATAGAATTAAAAGTCATAGTTTGAAACTTCGTGGGAAAATTTCAAGGCAGATTGTAAGGAAGCATTTTATTAGTTTAACAATTAATATTAGAATTAGCTAAGTGAGGAAACAGTGAATGCTAAATGCATTCGTTGTTTTAAAAAAGATATGATAAATGTTAGTAAGTGTGAAAAATAAATGACCAGGAGACGGGGAGTTACGAGCATAGGGCAAATGCTAACTGTGATGTGCTGTGCTGTGCTGAAGGAGAGTGCTTCCGAGTGCTTCCGGTTAGAAGCAGTAAAGTCTGTTGCCTTTAAACACAACGGGAGTGGCCTTGATGAGTTGAACAGATTCGATCTGAACGAACAAAAGCCTTCTTGGAGAGAGAGAGAGAGAGAGAGAATGTTACTGATTTGCTTTTCATCTTAGGAGTGAATGAATTGTAATTTTATTTTAGTTTTCTTGTGTATTCTTGTTTGGTGAGAGAGAGAGAGAGAGAGAGAGTAAATCTTTATTTCCATTTCAATACAATGGGTATTCGTCGGCCAGGGCAAGCCCCAACCCCCCACTGTGGTGTCCGACCACAGCAGTTCCTGCCAGTAAACAGCTTAAACTCTCGGTCTTGGACGGGAACCGATCTTTCGACCTCGTGAATGCGAAGCCAGCGCGTTACCACTGTACTACCCAGCAGGCTGGGAGAGAGAGAGAGAGAGAGAGAGAGAGAATCATGCTTCTGTTTTGCATATTTGCAGTTCCTCTTAAGAAAGAATTAATTGTAGTCGTTTATTTTCAATTTTATTTATAGATCGGGATGCAAAAGCTCTCTCTCTCTCTCTCTCTCTCTCTCTCTCTCTCTCTCTCTCTCTCTCTCTCTCTCTCTCTCTCTCTCTCTCCTTGAAAAGATCATGGATATCGACTTATCACATTTCGCATAATGAGAAAATCGAGTGTTGTTTTTTAAATATAATTCCATAGTTTATTATATTTGAAAGTTTTTGAACTTGGGATATAATGTAGCAAGTTCCTCATGTATAGTTTATCGTAGTAAATATTATAGCCTAGCTGGCTTTCAATAGGCTTTATAAGAACTCTAGAAACATTCAGATAAAAATAGGCTGAGTAGACTATTTTATTTAACTTAAAAGATAAAAAAAATCTTATTTTATCTAAAGATTGCCAACCTAGCAATCTCATTCAAATAAAGTACAGACCATGTAAGCAATATTATTCATTATTTACTATAAGAAAAGAGAATAAAAACATCTATTTTGGGCAAAAACTTCTCACAGAAAAATTATGACCATTACCAAAATATTATTTTCCAAAAATTCTGATTAGTAAATATTAATGCAACGCCAGGAGAAAAAAAGGCCTATTGCAGGTGGCAATCTTTCTGCCTTACGAGACACATCGATTTACATTAATTATTTATATTTAGCCTCGATCTTTCTCTTCCTTCTCTTTCTTTCTCACTCAGGCGTCATTGTGGTAGTTTTCTGCACAGTTGCACCACTTTACTGACGACTACATGACGGTGGTGGTAGTAGTATTAATAGTAGTAGCAGTAGCAGCAGTCTCATACTAATAAACACTGTCCTGTACAATGCACGAGGATACATACGTGCATAATGTACAAATATATTACCAATTCATATTAACAAAATGGTGACATGTAAGTGTACCGATGTAATAATTCATAACTTAGCCCGCTTTCACACCAATGTGGCACGTAGCAAGTGGCATGCCACGTGGCATACCACGTGCTACTTTGGTGTGAAAGCAACCTTACCTTTACAGCTAAATAGATTTTTATATAAAATAACACGAACGTACGAGAGAATAAGTTTTTTTTTTTTAATATTCAGAAATGCTTTATCCCCACGATGAGATTTTTTAAAACATCATTTGAAAATTAGGTTAGCATCCAAACTTGCATTTTTTCTCTCTTTTTATGAGTCTTACATTTCTTCTAATATATATATATATATATATATATATATATATATATATATATATATATATATATATATATATATATATATATATATATATATATATTACTTCTTGCAGGCTGTGTGTGTGTTGATATAAAGAATTATTTGCTTTTCTTGTAGTTCTCTCTCTCTCTCTCTCTCTCTCTCTCTCTCTCTCTCTCTCCTCTCTCTCTCTCTCTCTCTCTCTCTCTTACCTGGGTGTGGCAAACGACTACATAATATCATGTGCATTGATTGGCTGCATGTTGTTTGTTGGTCATGCGCATTGTATCTCTAAATGCAATTGCAATGCAGTATGTAGAGGCGAGTATTTCATGGTAGTGTCATTCATGATCATTATGTATGTATTAATGTATGTATGTATGTATGCATGCATGTATGTATGTATAACACAGTCAGTACTTTATTATCATAGTAAATGTATAGCTATAGTACCACGGTAAGCCTGATTTTTGTTTTTAAATTTATTAAAAAGAAATAAATCTTGCAATTTATCTTCAGAAACTGAAAATCTCATACTTGTGTATTCATATTTGTCGGAGCATACCCTAATTACCCAAAGTAAATAGATATGAGTATTAATCAGTTATTTGGGTCTCAAAAATGCACACAAATATCAAATTTTCCAGTAGTAGGTTGGCTCATGGCAACAGTCGCCCGTTGCGATACTACAGCTGAAGGTTGTTTGAACTTAAATAGATCTGTCCAGGACAGTTCAGTGTGAAGTCTTCCTTCAGTTACGATTCTTTTTCTATGCCTACAGCTACACAATATTCTAGGCTATTCATTACACATTTTTTATTATCCCTTCACATCTGACAAGTCTTTTTTTTTATGATTGTGACGCCAGGACGGGCCAAAAAATAATAAAATAAAACAGCCCTCATCGAGCCTGGGCAGAAAAATACATAAAGGGAAACTGAGATGGAGAGTGTAATGACTTGTCAGATGTGAAGGGATAATAAAAGATGTGTAATGAATATCCATGAATATTCAGTACACTCTCCATCTCTGTTTCCCTTTACTTTATGTATTTTTCGTGCTCAGGCCCGATGAGGGCTGTTTTATTTTATTATTTTTTAGCCCGTCCTGGTGTCACAATCATAAAAAAAAAAAATCACCGAACCATACTATGGACTATATGTGATGGAGAACTTACCCCAAGGACAAATGCTCCTCAGGACGATTGCCCTTCAGGACAACTGCCCCTTAGAGAATTGCCTCCAACCTTACCTAACCTAAGCCAGAGTATCTCAACCTAACCTAATATAACCAAGCATGATATAAAAAATGGTTGATATGCAGCATCTTTTCATTCATTATTTATTCATATATAGGATATTTCTTGCCTTAATATTATCAAGGGGCAATTGCTCGCTTTTGCGTTAAGAGTTTTGGGATATATAAACAAATATATATATATATATATATATATATATATATATATATATATATATATATATATATATATATATATATATATATATATATATATATGTAGAGGGAGAGAGAGAAAACGAACCATTCTTCCGGGCTTAGGACTGGCACGAAATTGAACTGGCCTGCTCTCCGATGTAAAACATTTGGTTATTTTATTTTTAATAAGCAATACACCCGCGATACTTAATATCCATCGCCACCGTGTCTTTTGCAGGTCACAAGAGCTTCTCCATAATAGGAATGAGATCAATGACAAATGCTGAATGCATTTACAGTTTAAAGGAATTATATATTAGCTTATAAAAAATAGAACTAGGAGAGGAGTCGTTTGGAGCATAGTGGTCTTTCCCTTGTGTGTAGTTAGTAAATGGATTGAAATTGTGTGGATTATTCTTAAGGTACCATTCGCGACTTGGAATCCCCAGGTGGTGGGTATGCGGCCCGCCATGGTCTGAGATCAGAAAGGGCATTCACTCAGGGTAATGGTCTCAGTGGCCAAAAACCAAAATTTCTCGCAAGAATTCACAGTTCTAGCCCTGAGTAGAAAAGGGAGTCCATACCGTAAAACCGATCACAATTCTTTAGTTTTAACTTATTCCATATTATATTTTTTGATAATTTGGTCATGATTATATGTCTGAAAAAAGAATCAACCTTAAGACTCTCTCTCTCTCTCTCTCTCTCTCTCTCTCTCTCTCTCTCTCTCTCTCTCTCTCTCTCTCTCTCTCTCTCTCTCTCTCTCTCTCTCACACACACACACACACACACACATCCTTCATGGTTATGATAGAGTGGATAGGGATTGATATTGTCGATATGGCTGGCTCTAGAACTAGAGGTCATAGTTTGAAGCTTGGTAAGAAAACTTGTTTGCAGGATGTAAGGAAATACTTTTTCAGTGTAAGAGTAGTTGATAATTGGAATTGGCTAAGTGAGGAGGTAGTTAATGCTATCTCAATCCATAGTTTTAAGGACAGGTATGATAAGTATCACTAAGTCTAAAATGGAACCGATCAGGAGACGGGAAGATACGAGCTTGGGCTCTTTCCCGTAAACACAATTAGGTAATCACAATTAGGTAATCACACACACACACTCTATCCCCTGGCCTATGTTTATGAACGAAGTGCCTGTGGCACCCTTTTTTCCTTTTTGGTCAATATTTAAAGATAGCTTTTTCTTCTAACGGTAGCTATCTATTTGGCGGAGTAAAAGAGTATATATTACTCGTTATGATATTCTGCTGTCGATCTTTTTACTTTACTCTATGACAGTTTGATCTTCACAAATCTCAGTGAAAATGTAATTTATAATAATTTCATATGAAATAAAGACTGAATTGAATTATAACAGTAACTCATATTTGTCAAAATCATGGCGAAATTTAACATTTTAGAGTAAGTATTTGTGAGCGAGGGGACTGGGAAGCCCCTTCTCTGTATTTTTTTCCCGCAAAGAGTCAAGGTATTTTGCTCTGACTTAGCCACCCCCTTATATGGGGGATTATGGTTCTTGTATATGCATTAATTATAGAGGTATAAGGCCTTTTTATATACATTTGTATATTATAGACTATAGAGAGTGCCTTCCACATATGTCCCTACTCTTAAGTTATCAATAAGATGAAAAAACTTATTTATATTGGAGACAAAACGTGTCATATCTCTTCTTCTTCTTCTTCTTCTTCTTCTTCTTCTTCTTCTTATTATTATTATTATTATTATTATTATTATTATTATTATTATTATTATTATTATTATTATTATTATTATTATTATTATTATTATTATTATTATTATTATTATTAGTATGATTATTATTATTGTTATTATTGTAATTATCATCTTTGTCATATCTCTTCTTCTTCTTCTTCTTCTTTTTCTTCTTTGACATAACCATATTTATTATCGCCATCATGGTTCTGACGATTGTGTGGCAATAGATCATCCTGTGTTGGCAGCCAAAATAAACAGGAAATATTTGATAAGATTACATTTTAGCCACGAATTTTCTATCTTTTGTCCACCAGTCTATATATCTGTTTGTACCTATTTGCTGTCTGTTCGTCTAAAAAACTATTTCTCTAGGTCTATACACAAAATATGTTTAATCCAAATTCTTAGATACTTCTGTTAAACCTCATGAAAGTCTTCTTCTGGTTCTTATTCTTGTTCTTCTTGTTTTTCTTCTACCTTAATAGTATTGATAACAGATAAATAAATAGACATATAAATTAATAGATAATAATAATAATAATAATAATAATAATAATAATAATAATAATAATAATAATAATAATAATAATAATAATGCTCTATACTATCATCAACAGCAGCGGTTGAAGATACACCCAAGTCCAACGGAAATAATCGCAAGCATGCTTGTTGGGGCCTTTAATTCAGATTATTCTATCTGATAAACGGCTGAGCCCTTTAATCCAAACATTCATTCATTTAATCGGATAAGCTCTCTTTGTTCCGCTTACATCGGGATGCACTGCCGCTTGTGAATACATTAAAGTGTATTTTTCTTTCTTTTAATGCTTAGCGTATTTAAGGTTTCGTTTAATTATATTTTTTCTATGCCTACATATTCACTGAATATGCTTTCATATTCGTTACACATATCTTATTATCCCTTCACATCTGACAAGTCACAACACTCCACATATCCGTTTCTTTTTACTTCATATGTCCTTCGTGCCCAGCCCCGATGAGAGAAATATTGTTTGCCCGCTCAGGTGTCACACTCATGATAAAATGTTTTATATACTCGTTCTGTGTTCTATGTAAATAGTTGTGCTTTACTAGATTCCTTCTGAAAGTGTTAATAACATTGTGTTTACACTATTAGGTCTACATGCATATTTCTCTCTCTCTCTCTCTCTCTCTCTCTCTCTCTCTCTCTCTATATATATATATATATATATATATATATATATATATATATATATATATATATATATATATATATATATATATATATATATATATATATGCATTTACAACATAGACTAATGGCTCGGAACATAGTAATTACTAATATCAGTTTCTTATCTTTATGTTTTATTTTATACCTTTTTTTCGTAATTCTGAAGAGATATTCTTACTCATGTATTTGAGACATTCATAGTCATGACTTTTGCATGAAATTATACGATGACTAATACTTGATCTTATTAGACTTGTTGTCGCTTCCATCACGCTTTCATATTGCAGTAATAAGGGAATGGGGGTCATACATATACCTTGATTAATTTTCGCCTTCTCTGTACAGTAATACATATTTTTTTCATAAATTTATAGAATGTATAAATAATTATACACCTTGAATGTATACTTTAATAATTGGTAGAGTAATCATAAGTCCTAGGTTCGAGTCCCGGTCGGGGTAAAAAATTATTCATATATATATATATATATATATATATATATATATATATATATATATATATATATATATATATATATATATATATATATACACTTTCTTATTAGCATTGAATTGTTAACATTTGTATTACAGTATGATTATTGTTATCATAATTTTGTAAGTATCTGTTAACTCTAGGTAATTTCATTTTCTAGGAATGCTATATTTCTTTTCACTGTATGCATTACCCTCTTACTTTGTCGTATGAATTTTGGACTTCCATTTGAATTCACACTTTGTAAGATGATTGGGTTATCTCACCGTTTGTCACTACTGACGTAGGGATTTTCCTCCTCCGTATATATACTTATAATTATGGTAGCGTGGTTACAAGGTAAGAATGGACAAGCAGTAGTTCCTTTGCTTATATTTATTCTAGAGTACAACACATCCGACGCCTCAATGCCCCCACCCTATGACTATCACAATCTATGATCTATCCGTGCCCCTGGCAAAGTTCTAACTAACTGTCTCTGCCCCGGGTGGCTCTTGAAATACCCCCAGGGGCAGGGCGTGGCTTAACATCCAATTCTCCAATGAAATCAGTCAGATCTAGTCCAGCTAATCAGTGCCAGGTTCAAAGTGGAATCCCTCCTACTTCCGGGGAGGAGTTATTGGGCATCTCTCCTGGGCGTGTACCTGCGTACGAAACACTTGCTTATGTTTCTTGTGGTTTAGGAAATGGCTAACTTCCTGGCCTTTCCTGCCCTTCTCGATGCCAGATCCTAAGTCTCACGGTTCCGGTCATATATTTCCTTGGCACTTTCTACAAACATTGTAATAAAATATCCGTGCCCTCGACCAACCGTTACCCCTCAAGATCTGTTACAAGTTTCAGATTCTGGCTTCAGCATGGCGGACTGGCTTCAGCATGACGGAAGTCATACGACATCCCTCCCAACCAAAACTGAAATATCTCTTATTTCAGTCGAAGCATGGGCTAATTTTCCGGGAGCTCTTGGACATATCCTAGCTAACATTAGTTTACAATAGAAATGGGGCCGAATTATTTAAGCTATTTTCTAAGAATTCCTATACAAATTACACAAACATAACATATATAGAGTACTTTTACAGACAACTAGAGCATGCAGGGTCTATTTCCTTGTTGGAAATCTGAAATACAAACATATTCTTATATTTAAACAACCATAATTCCAGTGTGAAACTAATATCAAACATTAATTAAGATCAAAAGCCAGTTTAAATCAAAACATTAGTTCATCTACTTCTCTCGTTTCTTCAAAAGACTAAATTGAGTTAATTACGGTAAAATCATAACTTATGTAGCACATTAGCAAACAAATGAGGTAGAGTATTGGCATGTATACACATTTAAAATGCAATAGACCATAACATCAACAGTAATTTCTATAAGAGACCTTACCTTCATAAATTCTATTCCTATCATTATTAGAGGCATTGATTTGTCTTAAAATTAAGCCTTAAAAACTACTCCTGAAACAAAACATGTGTTACTTTCATATTATATTACTATTCAGAGACCAATGGATAGGACGACTTTTAATTTCTCTGTCTAGGACGACTTTCGTTTTCTCTGTCTAGGACGACTTTCGTTTCTCTGT